>CAIGQQ010029579.1:60701-85279 GCA_903798035.1 Danio albolineatus
ATATATATATATATATATATATATATATATATATAATTATTTTATTAAAATAACTAAGCCAAATATTTATCAAATTTAAACAAATATTAATCAAATATTTTTGGGCGGTTTTGTGCGCGTGTGGGCGGGTTTTGGCCAGTTTTTGGGCGGGGATCCATCAACTCTATCTGGCAACACTGTACACCAGTAGCGGGTGTGTGTAGAAAGGGCAGAGAAGAGAAAGACGTTATACTGCTGTGTTGTTGTTCATCGGGTTGATCCTAAATGTAAAATAAAGAATCAGTTAATATGCCACATTGTTTCTTTAATCAATAAAGAACATTACATAGGCTTTCTAGAAACATCTTTGCAGGTATATTAAGGCAAGTTGGAGCTAAAATCTGCAGGACGCTGGACCTCCAGGACCAAGGTTGAGAGCCCCAGCTATAGGAGTATAATATACAGTATTTATGTAATTGACTACCTAATTTTTGTCAGGCTTTTTTTGTCTTTCCACGAGGAGATGATGTATGTTTTCCTATCAGCCTATTAAAACAAGCATATACATTTTTAAGAGTGGATAATAGGAATAATATTGTTAGAATTATAAGGCAATTATTTTCTAAATTCTTTTTTTTTTCTAGCCAATGTCGTCCTCAACAGGTGAGATCATACTCTCATTCAAATATTCCTTTTCAAAGTTTGAACAAATCACATTGAAACTAACAGCAACAACTGACTGGCTGTGTACAAAATACAAACTGATACGTTTACATTTATACATTTGTAAAGTTGTGATGTTTACAATCTGGTAGTTTACCTGGCTTTACATTTTTCAGTATTACATTCCACTAGCTCTGAAGGTCTGGGCACAGAATCACAAGCAGTTTCTCCCACCACCAATTCATTGTTTCCATCACTTTCCTCCATCCTCTGTGAACAAAACAGGACTCTCTTTGCTATTCCACCTCCACAAGACACACTGCACGGCCCCTGTATGTAGCGCCACCTGGAAAAGAAAGATACCATGCTTATTTTGAAGTAGCTCTCTAAACTGAAAGTAGAGTTTATGCAGTGCTTACACAGGGAGGCATATTGATATGTGACAAGGTTGAGTGTCCAGTGCTGGTTTAGTGGTTTGATCACAAAGGGTCTCCTGGACTTCCAGATGTGATTGGTGATCAACACAAGAGAACCGAACCTGCTGAGATCCTGCATGAATGCATATGCATGGAAGATTATACATACAGCCACAAATGAATGTTGTTCTATAATATTTTAGCATTTAACATTAATTTGCCTCATTTACCATTTCCACACGTTTTGGAGCACTCGCCTGTCACAGGACTCCAAACGTAAACTGGAACAGTTTTGGAGCAAACCATTACGTGGGAAGCTCTATGGATCAGCTGGGTCTTCAGGCAAGATCACATGTAACTGGATTATATAACTGTATACCATTGTCTGTCTGAAAACTTGATTCTGATTGGCTGCAATGTGTGCATTAAAATTAGTTATTTCACAGGTAAGTGTCAAAAATTATATTAAGGCAAGGCAAGTTTATTTATATAGCACATTTCATGCACAATAGTTGCTTAGGCAGATTCACCCTGCTTTGACTGAACTCTTGGAATGTCTTAATTTACTTGATCCTAATGATCTAAGGGATCTGTTTGGTTTAAATTCAGTGAGCATATCTGTAATATATTGAGGTCCTAGGCCATTTACTGATTTATAGACAAGTAATAATACTTTAAATTCTATTCAGAATGTAACTGGGAGCCAGTGAGGAGTCTATTACAGTATGGGGATAAACGTATGAACAAGTCTTTCTAAGTCTTCACTAGAAACATTCATTCATTCATTCATTTTCTTTTCGGCTTAGTCCCTTTATTAATCCGGGGTCGCCACAGCGGAATGAACCGCCAACTTATCCGGCATTTGTTTTACGCAGCGGATGCCCTTCCAGCCACAACCCATCTCTGGGAAACACATCCATACATTCTTCACTAGAAACAAAGCATCTAATTCTTACAATGCTTTTGAGATGAAAGTATGCTGATTTAGTTACTGCTTTGACATGACTACTGAAATTCAGATTTGATTCCAAAATGACACCAAGATTCTTGACCTTATTTTTCCTCTATTCCCAAAAGCAATGACTTCAGCTATCACTAGAAGACACAACACTTTACTTATGTAATTGGATATCCCTATGTTTGCACAAACACCTGTTAAGGTAGAGAGAAAGACTAAGAAGCGAGACAGACATTTTTATATATTGTTATATATTTTTTAATATATTCATAACAGCGTTCATGTTTTACCATCATGCTTTTTTTTAAAAACGATTAATTTTGCTATCTATAATCCATAACTCGTGTATAGCAGTCCCACAACATTCTGTCACTCTATGACACCCGAATACCCTGTCAGAAAAGTCTAGAGGCTGGGAATGACTTTTTACAGTGTGTGAATTTTGAAGCCCTTCCCCTTCACACTGTTTCAAGGGCCAAGGGAAAGGGAAAGGGGTAGGGGTACAAAAATAGAATTGGGATTGGGCCACAGTGAACTCTTGCTTTGTGAGTGGGAAAAAACATAATGGTGCAGTATTTTTATTTTGTAAAATGTTAAATGTCTTTATTGAAAGAGAATTTAAAAAAATTTCTGATCTGATCTTTCTGCTTATTTTATCAAAATATAATGTAATCATGCCTTGGTTTTTAATTATTTCATTAGGACAGTAAGGTCTACATTGCTTGGGCAAAAATCTTGTCACTTAACAGAAATAATGTACAGTGAAAAATATAAAGTCATGGTGCAGTGAGAAAAAAAATAAGATTGTGTTTGACTCCTATGAGCTTGGATGACTGCATCCATGCATCTCTGCAACGACTCAAATAACTTATTAATAAAGTCATCTGGAAACGCAAGGAAAGTGTTCTTACAGGACTCCCGGAGATCATCAAGATTTTTGGGATTCATCTTAAATGCCTCCTCCGTCATCGTACCTCAGACATGCTCAATAATGTTCATGTCTGGTGACTGGGCTAGCCAATCCTTGAGCACTTTGACCTTCTTTGCTTTTAGGAGCTTTGATGTGGAGAATGAAGTATGAGAAAGAGCACTATCCTGCTGAAGAATTTGCCCTCTCCTGTGGTTGTGTATTGGGCAGCACAATTGTCTTGATACCTCTGGCTGTTGATGTTGCCATCCACTCTGCAGATCTCTCGCACGCTCCCTTACTGAATGTAACCCCAAACCATGATTTTTCCTTCACCAAACTTGACTGAATTCTGTGAGAATATTTGGTTCCACGCGGGTTCCAATAGGTCTTCTGTAGTATTTGTGATGAATGGGATGCAGTTCAACAGATGATTCATCGTAAAAATCTACCTTCTACCACTTTTCCAAATGACCAACTAGAAGTCATTATTTGTTGTTCTTACAACTGGGATCAACAACAAGACTTTTGTCAGGCAGTGTACAATGTTTAAAATAATCTGTTCTTGGCCTTCTGATATGGTGGCATTTTGTGTCATATTTAGAGTAACAGCACTAAGCTTGTGACATTCTGGATCAGAGTATGTGCATTGTGTGGAGTGGATACAGAGTAGATATTTGTGATTTAGCCAGAAGAGAAAATTGGGTTTTAAAATGTTGCTGATAATTATAACAGAAGCACCCTCAGGTCCTGTTTACACCTAGTATTAAGATGTGTTCTCATCAATCCAGTCACAAGTGGACAATGCCAAGTACAGGTGTGAATAGGGTCTCGAGTAAGAGTCTTGAGTACACAATACTCTGAGATTTACAATTTGTCATTGATCAATTTAGTTTTTAATTCACCTAATTTAATTTCTTCTGATGTTCTGAAATATTTGTTAAATGAATTTTATAAAAACAACAGCACATATAAATTAAAACTGTAAAATAAATTGGCAGGAGGCAGGAGTTGATCAGAAAAAAAAATCCATTATCTTTGATGCATATGTTGGATGATCTTCTCATATGATCAATTCCATTTTCATAATAATTTTGTAATAACGCACCTAGTTAACTTACTTTTGATGTTCTAAAATATTTGTTAAATGAAAACCAGCACATATATACATTTAAAAACAGCAAAGTGTGTAGGCCTATAAGGAGTTGATTGAAAATAAAAATAAATCTATTATCTATAATTTCATTAGTCAATGCAATGTCAATTATTAATTTTTTTTTTTTTTTTGGAAAAATATAAACTTTCACAGCAGTTATTAATGATCAAGTTTTGGAAAGTTAACAAAATATACACATTTAAATGCCAGGTGTGAATGGTAACGTGTCTCTTATATCCACTTGTTCGTGGATTAACAAAAACACATCTAAATTTCAGGTGTTAACATTTGATTGCTTAATTAAAACCTGATCAATAAAATACACACTTGAACTTCATGTACCTCATTTTGAGTATCCCATTTGAGGGGGCAAACATCTACCACACAGGGAACGTATTCTGGGGGTTTGGGTTGAGAACACAGGTTTTGTTCAACCTCCAAATAAGATCCATTATGGAAGCGGACACACAACACTTTTCTCTGGGCGTCCCCGGGTCCACATACAGTGGAGCACTCACCAGGCTCAGACACCTGCCATCTACAACATTTGGATAGACAAAGATGCATGTGTATATTACTAAACATACATAAGCCCTAAAATTACTCCATACAGACTCTACAAAGTATTATAAGCCATCGCATTTCACAGAAGTTGATTCAACATGTCTGTGGATCAGAAGACGAGAGTCATGGGTTGTGTAGTGCAAACTTGGCTGGATTGCGTGGAAGGTGTATAAGTTCACTGATGATGTGTCAAAGGTCATCAAAACTAAATTATGAAGGTTACAACATCATGTCTAAAACAGCCAGTGCTAACTAGAAACTAGTTAGCTGACTTAGAACAGTATGGCAATAGGTGAAAAGAAAATAGTGAGCCTGAAAAGATGTCAATATGACAGTGAAAAGTTAAAGTTATGACATGTGGCCAAGTATAGTGACCCATACTGGGAATTTGTGCTCTGCATTTAACACATCCAAATTCACACACAGCAGTGGGCAGCCATTGCTGCAGCACCTAGGAAGCAATTGGGGGACTGCTGACTTACTCAAGGGACTTACCTCAGCCATGGAATTGAGGGTGGTTAGATCACTGTCTCTTTAAGGTGAAGGTCACAAATGATCTGCTTCTTGCTGCAGACACTGGCTGCATATCGATTATGATACCTCTTGATCCTAGTGCAGCCTCTGACACAGTGGATCACTCCATATTACTTGCACGAATGAAAACAGTGTTTGGTATCACGGACACTGCTCTTGCGTGGTTTGAGTCAATCCTCTCTAACCACTCTCAGTTTGTCTACAGTTTGTCTACATGGGAGGGCTTAAATCTAAAACCGGCCAAGTCAAATTCAGTGTACCCCAAGGATCAATATTAAGCCCCCTTCTTATTTGCATGTACATTTCTCCTCTTGGTCATCTGCAGGGATCCCTAGGTTTAAAGTACCATCTTTATGCTGATGATACACAGATATACATTCACATCAAACCTGGTGATCTTTCAGCGGTTTCACATTTGGAACACTGTGTTTTAGAGATAAAAAATGGATGTCCCAAACTTTTCTATGCCTGAACATGAACAAGACAGAGGTTATGTTGATTGGTTCTTCCAACCAACTAAATAAAACTAAACCTTTAATATTAACCTGGATGGCTCTGTTGTGGAGGCCCAGGCCAAACTAAAGAACTTAGGGGTAATATTTGATAACCTAACATTTGATTCCCATGTGCTGTCCACTGTAAAGACTTCATTTTTTCATCTCAAAAACATTTCAAGAATCCGCCCTATGCTTTCCTTTTCTGTGATAAATACTTTCCTCTTTTCCCGCTTAAACTACTGCAATGCCTTACTTGCCGGCATTTACAAAAGTAATATCAATAAATTACAATATGTCCAGAACTCAGCAGCCAGAATTCTTACAGGGACTAAAATTAGAGAACACATTACTCCTGTTCTGAAATCTCTCCACTGGTTAACAGTCAGATCTCGTATTGATTTTAAAATCCTCATGCTTACATACAAGGCCCTGCATGGTTTGGCTCCACACTATCTGGCTGAACTTTTAACTTGGTACTCTCCCGCACGCGACCTCTGTCTGCCTCTGGTCTTTTAACAGTCCCCTCCACTCGTCTGCGTTCTATGGGTGACCGGGCCTTCTCATCTCTGGCTCCGAGGCTCTGGAACTCTCTACCCCACAACATTAGACACGCTGAATCTTTTAAATTGTTTAAATCAACCTTGAAAATGCACTACTTTAAACTGGCCTATTTATGAGGTGTGCATTTTTGGTTTATGGTTTTTGATATTGGAATGTTTTATCAATTTTGAATGTTTTTAGCAATTGTGAATGTTTTAGCCTGCCTATGAATGATGCATTTTTACTGCTATTCTAAACTGTTTTATATCGGTGTGTTTTCTTGTGTTTCTGTGTAAAGCGCTTTGAGAAATAAGTTTTAAAGGCGCTATATAAGAATACATTATTATTATTATTTACTCCCACTACCTACAATCTCTGCAGGTGCTAAGACTCAAACCTGTGACCTTTCAATCACAAGTCCAACTCTCTAACCATTAAGACACAGCTGTTAAGTTAATTTTGCTTTTTGTCCACTAGGGGGCAATAGAGTTTTTGTTTTGAGGAGTGTTCTGAGATTTTTGGGTTCAGTAGTTAGAAGGAAGCTGATGTGTTGAGAGCTAGAACAATGACAAAACTATGACAACTCTTGGATGAGTTTTGAAGAACGAAACGATCCTAACATGTCTCAAATCATTAATAACCAAATCCAGCTAATTGAGTAATCCAAGTACGAAGAACAGATCCCTGATCTGTTGAGAACTAAAAATAAAGCTGACGAATGGGAGAATTTGTTTTGTTATTATTCAGAGTTAACACAGCTGCCCATAAAAGGCTTAGCATCTACAGTACACATGCATCCTTTTAGAGGAAGAACAAACACAGAACTACAGATTAACCTATGCCAAAAAAAGGAGACATGGGAGGAGGAAATAATTATAATTGGATGTACCTCCAGACAATGACCATGATAACTCATCTTAGATGTCCAGGGGTTTACGTAAAAGCAAAAAGTAATATCAATCCCAGGACCTAGTGGGGTGCCATACAACAAGTCCCCAAGGTTATTCCACAAGTTCTAAAGTATCTGGACGAAGATTTGGAGAATGTTATTTCACCAATGAAAAATGTTGAAGGAATATGGATTCCAAGAGAGAAACAGTCGAAGAACATATCAGTGCTGAGGGACATTTTTGCCTGTCCATCGTTTTGGCTAGGTGCCCAACTTACATTGATACTCTTGTTCAGAAGAGATCTCAAGCTAACAGGTTGTTTAGGTCACACAGGAGTGGACACCTAGCTGATCATTGAAGTCTGGGGATGTCTTGTTGTGCTGTGCTTCCACTTTAAAAAGGTCTACAAGCTAACAAGCTGGTCACTTAATTGGCACCATATACCAGCCAAGTTCAGGGACCAGTTTCAGGTTTCTGCAGAGTCTACTATTTTTGAGTAGCACATGTTTGATAAAGAGATTGTTACTGAATCAACTCTTTCTGTGATTTTTTTGCTATTTGCTAATGAAATCTATTGCAGAGATCCCTCATCAAGTCTAGTATCTGACAGCTATTCATTATTGATTTATAGACAGCTGTCCAGAGTGCAGGTGTCCATCTGTCCGGAGAGCAGGTGGATTTTCAGGAAGATCTCAGAGGAGCTAATAACCTGGGTTTATGTGACCTTTAATTAAGTGATTTATGTTTGGTGTTGGGCCACCTGCCGGCCCATGAATATCTCAATGCAGTAGATTCACAGTCGTGTCTGTTTGTAGGCCTACAGCATGCTGAGCATCGCATGAGCCAAAAGGTTAAGTGCCATCAAGTTAGCCACTGAGGAAGGATAAATTACATCAAAGTGGTTGTAATTCAGAACAAGAGAGCCGTGTGTGCTGCATGTACACATTTTGAACCCCAAGCACCCATTAGCTGGGTCTCCTGCTTAACAGTGTATGAAGACTCAAAACATATACATATGCATGGGTATGTTATTGATGATGCACCCATGTGAGATAATGAATGTGTAAAAATACAGTTTACTCACTCACTCACTTACTTTCCTACTTTTTTTCTAGAAAATGTTGTAAATGGTAACTGCCCTTCCAGCTGCAACCCAGATCAGAGAGTACACTAACTCATAAACCACTACTGCTGGAAAACACCCATGAACTGATTCATTTACCCACAAACATGGATACACTACGGCCAGTTTAGTTCAGCCAATTTAGTCTTTGAGCTGTGTGAGAAACTGTACTGGGAGGAAACCCATAAGAACACAGGGAGAACAAACTCCACCAGTGACCTTCTTTCTGTGAGGTGACTGTACTAACCACTGAGCCTAATTTTTGCTTTTAGCTAAGATAATTAAACAGTGCTAACCACTGAGCCACCACCATGTCTTTTTTGGTTTATTTAACTTTAATTATCCAAACAAAAATAAGAAATGTTTCCCTGGCAACTATCTAAAAAGGTATTTAATTTAACATCTGAACTAACTTCATAATTCATATAATTCTATAACATGGATGTTTTATATTGTTTAATACATTTTCTGCTATATTTGGATGAACACTAGATCCTCTGCAAAATGAACCTAATATTCTGAAAGTCACCTGGGTGGGCAGTCTGGCAGGAAGCAGGGCTGCAGCAGGTCAGATGACCGAGGGAGTGAACTGCAGAGCTCATCTTTTAGGTTTTCAAGTGTGACCACATCCACACAGTGCTGATTAATTTTCTGGATGCCTACAACATAAAGAGCAATCAGTGTAAAAAAAATCTATAAAATTAAGAGCAATAAGTGTTAAAAAAAATCTATAAAATGAATACTGGGAAAACAATATAATTAATTGATAATACACAATTTGACTTCGGTTTTATATCATATAGTTAGATTCCCTTCTTGCAAAAAAGAAAGTCTAATGAGTCAAGGCATGGATTCCTCTAAATTTCGAAATCTCTGTATAGTGGTATCATTAGCAGCATATATTAAAGGGATTGTCCACCAAAATATGACTTTCTTCTATTCCGTAGAACATTAAATAAGATTATTAACTGAATCTGTGTTCTTTGTTGATTTGTATTCAGTAGTTACTAGATTTTTAGTTATTAAGAACACATACAAACAATTACAAATTAAAACCTGTGGCTCCTGATGATGAGCTGAAGTCTTATGACCCAAAATGTTGGGCTTGTGCAAGAAATTGAACATTTACAATTATTAGCTAACTAATATTATTATCTTTAATCCCCACAGCCTGGGCAAGAAAGTGTAGTAAGTGTGAGCTTATGTATGTTATTATAATGCTACTACTGTATATAATTATTTTGATGATAATAACTTGACCTATCAAGGGCTGCTGTCTGTGTGTGCTATATTATTACATAAATATACATATGTTTCTGGCAACATTTTTCTTTTTAAATTGTAATAGTGTTTGGCTGAAAAGTAAATGTATATTACCTGTACCACAGGTTACTGAGCAGGCAGATATGGTAGTGGACCATTTGCCCCTAGTAGCTCTTTCTACTAAAACATCATCTGAGTAGTACTGGTATGAAATGTTTGGATTGGTGAGGTCTCCATACTCTTGACCATATTTCCGATACACCTAAAAATAAAAAAATTAAAACATTGTAGAAGTAACAGTAGTTATTATTAACGTTCTCAAACTAACAAACAGCAAATGTCCAGTAACAAATACGTAATCCAAATGCTGCACCTGTATGTGGATTTTGTCTGTGATTGGTCCAGAAATAAAGAGTTCTTCCGTTTGAGGTAGGTGGTCAGGTGTGAGGTATAGTTTATAGGTTATAAGGCTCTTCTCCAGAGGTGAGGGGTATGTATGGCTTAGACCTGGCTTTCCATTTCCAGACACAACATATTTATCCTTTAATAACACAGCTGCAAAGAAAGTGGTATTTATTATTTAGTAAGACAATATATGGTACACTTTTAGAAATTAATTATTTATGAAAAATGATATATTTCTTCAATAAGAGCATGGTAAATAGACAGAAGATGACGTATTATTACTGTATATTAATATAGTATGACTATGTCTACAAAAAACATTAGAACGACACATTGAATGTGTTCACTTATTAGCCAGATCATTTTATCACTACCCATGTCAGTGGATTTGCTACCAAACCCACTAGATTTAAATAAATAATCAATAACAACCACCGTATTCTTTTCACATTCAAATTAATGGCCATATTGCAGTCAGTAGACACAGTGCAAACATACTCCTCTTTTGTGTAACAACTGTTATTCTTATTATTCTAGGTGAAATGAAGTGTGAGAAGTGAGAGTGAAAAGACTGATGCACTTAACTGGTAATTACTGCCATATTTATAGTGAGCATACAATAGTAAACATTTGAAGTAGATCAAAAAGTTTTTCAAAATTATATTAAGCCAACAAGGGGTGTTGTTCAATAGTTTTAGGATGACTTTAATGAAAGGTCTTGAAACATTTCAAAAATTGACTACTGTATATGAGGCCAAAAATGTAAAAAAAAGTGGGGTTCAAAAGGAAATAAATGCTATGGCTAGCCGTTTTGACATTTAATCTATAACCCATACCAGCATCTATTTTCAAGTTACTAGTACTTATTTTTTAGATACTAGTATCTTTCTATTAAGTACTAGTACTTATCCATTACTTACTAGTACTTATTCATTAGAAACTAGTGCCTATTCTTTAGATTCTAGTGCTTTATAAAAATATATTAGTAGTTACTCATTAGACACTGGTTCTTTTTATTAGATACTAGTACTCATTCATTAGATACCAGTACTTATTATTAGATACTAGTACTCATTTAATATATACTAGTATGTATTCATTAGATACTAGTAGCTATTTATTAGGTACTAGTACTTATTTATTAGATACTAGTACTTATTTTAAGTCACTAGTAACTATTCTGTTGTATTTTTTCCATTTTTCAGTTTTTTCCATTTTTCCAATATTTATATGCGCATAAAAAAACGGTTGATGGAAACGCTATGATGCGCGTAAATTTTGAAAATGCGCATAAAAAATAAATGCGCAAAACTGAGTAGGGTAAAAAAAGATGCGCATAAACTGCAATAGAAACACTTTTACCGCATAAATTCCAGTATGCACATTAAAAAAAGGTCATGTGATTTTGTTATAAGAGACCATGTGATGATAAAAATGTGTGTAAATGGACAAACCAGCAGGCTGAACAAATTGTAAAACATCCGAAATGTTGTTTTAGTCATTCTAAAACGCCTTACCGTTTCAGTAGTTGTGTTATTATATTATTAATGACATCCAGAATCAAGAGCGTCTGTGCCCCGCTGCTGAAACCTTCAAACGCCACCGCGCGTTCACTGGTGTCAGATTTGCCTTCTGAGGCACAAGTCATTTATCAAATGAAGAAAAGATTGACACAGCTTCTCCTACTGCAGCAAATTACGTTTTTACTGTTGATATTTGGCGCCAGTTAATCATGAAGTGACAAATTGGTCAGCTTTGACTCGTTGGATGGAAACACTGCTTTATTCGCATGTCTTTTATGCGATAATCCAGTTTTGCGAATAATGTTCATTTGCATTTTTGAATGGAAACATAGCTAGTGAGAAATCAACTATTTAATTTTGACTAGTATGTATTCCAGCTGGGACTAGTATATATTTGTATGTACTGGTAGTTAATCATTAGGTACTAGTACTTATTAATTAGATACCAGTAGGTACCATTTAAATAAGTTTAGTATCTATTTCATACGTACCAGTATCTATTTATTAAGTACTAGTACCTAATAGATACTAGTATCTAATGATTAAGTACTAGTGCCTAATGAATAAGTACTAGTATCTAATATTAAAGTACTAGTATCTTTTAATTAGATACTAGTACTAATTGATAAGTACTAGTACCTAATGATTAACTACTAATACATAAAAATATGTACTAGTCCCAGCTGGAATAAATACTAGTCAAAACGGAATAGTTGATATCTCAATGACAGATCCCATAGAAATCAATGGAATTTGTAACTAGTAACAACAAAATTGTTACTAGTCACTATTAAAATAAATACTAGTCTCTAATAAATAAGAGCTAGTATTTAATGAATAAGTGCTAGTACCTAATAAATAGATACTAGTATCTAATGAATACATACAAGTATCTAATGCTTAAGTAATAGTATGTATTTAATAGGTACTAGTATCTAATGAATGAGTACTAGTATCTAATAAAAATAATCTGTGTTTAATGAGCAAGCACAGCTATATTTTTAAAAAGCACTAGTATCTAAAGAACAGGCACTAGTATCTAATGAATAAGCACTAGAATCTAATGAATAAGTACTAGTACTTAATGGAAAAGATACTAGTATCTAAAAAATATCTACTAGTAACATGAAAATAGATACTAGTAGTACGGGTTATAGATTAAATGTCAAAACTGAGCCTTGACAACCCAAGTTGTACCATAGAAAGCACCATTAGTAATACATTTTTCACTTTTTAATCTGTCAGTTTACGTCTTTCACATTTTCTTTTAATATCTTAATGCATTTGAGTGCATTTGAATAATAATGACTAAAAATATCTAAAGTATATTGTATATTGAAATGTCTGTTTTTTCAGCACTAATTTGTACACTGTAAATCCCAAAAAGTGAAGGTAACTCAAATCATTTGAGGAAACAGATTACAACAAATCATTTAAGTTAAAAAACTAATCCTAATGAGTGCTGGGAACTTACCCCATTTGAGTAAACGAAGCAATTTGAGCACAGTAAAAGCCAATAAATAAAGAGAACTCAAACCATCTGAGTACTGTAAAACCCAGTAAGTTAAGGCAACTCAAACTGTTTAAAGAAAAAGATTGCGACAAACCATTTGAGTTAAAAAAAAAAAACTAATCTATATGAATACTTCGTTTAAGTTGAAGTAATGATGTATTTAATTAACTCATTACCTTCAACACTGAGTTCAAAACTCTTTTCAAATGAGCAGGATTAACTTTCAGTAATTTTTGAGTTAACTACACTCATTTCATTTGATAAAGTTGACTTGGGTTTTACAGTGTATTTCTAGCTCTTAAGGGACAGTTATTTAGAGACTTTCTGTCTTAGAATAGTCAATACAGTCACATTTATATTTAAAGAAAACTGGCTTGTGTGTGTTTAGGAATTTACCAATTCTGCTGTGGTATGATGGTGAATTGTGAATTTTCATGATTGCTGAAGTTCATAGATGTATATAATGTTTTGGTCAAATTGCCTAACCTAATAATGATTGTTTAAAACAACTGTCATTACAATACTGACCAAACAATCAGGATTATCATTTTTTCCATTATAGACCTTTTTCACATGATGTCACACGGTTTCTGGTTTCACTTCACGCAGTGTATCGTTACTTCCGCCTACACAGAACTCCCCATTGAGAACTCACCCATTCAGCTGTATATTTACTACAGATACATTTAGACTGACTACGACTGTTTTCTGTTGTCTGCATTCAAGGCGAGACATCTGACTTCTAAATAAAAATGTTTATTGCTTTGTGTTGCTGTCTTTACTGCAGATAAAGTTGGTATGAACTTTGTCAAGCAAAGTTTTCAGATCTTTACACCAGAGCGGAATATTTTTTTAATGTCAAATTTATTTGTATTATTTTTTGTGAGTCACACTTTATTTTGATGGTCTGTTTGTTGAATTTAAGTTACATTGCATCTACATGCCAACTAATTCTCATTAGATTATAAGTAGACTGTTAGGTTGGGGTTAGGGTTAGTGTAAGTTAGCATGTACTTGCAAAGTTTCTTGTAGTCAGTTAAATGTCTGTTGAATGTCTGTTGAATGTCTTTATCGATAGATATTAAGCAGAAAGTATACTGATACTCAAATGGACAATTAAAATAAAGTGTTACCTTTTTCCTAAACAAAAAGTAATAAATAAAACTGGGTGTTTTACTTTTGACAGCTGATTCCCAGACACATTCATATTATTCACATTCTACTGCTCAGTTCTCTGTCATTTGTTTCTATATAAGTATTTTATTCATGAACACAAAACATGTATGTCTATTTAATATTCAAATTAAATTAAATAGAATATCAATGTTGTATGTGCCTCTCACTAATCAAACAAAATCATTTTATCAATAACACCAAGAAGACTGTACTTTAATTCAGTATTATTATATTATGAAATTATTTGTAAAATTATTATTTAAAAGGTAATATCAAATTAAATCCACCCACTAGGTGGCAGCAGGACACTAATTCATTCAAATGGAGAAACTGAACAAAACATTAGATCAGTAAATAGTTAATAATGAAATTAAGTGCATTTATAGGTGACATACCAGGTACATGTGAAGATTTCATAATAAATTTTACTCATGCTGAAACATTTACATATAATATTCAAAGCAGCATCAAAGTAAAAATGAATCCATTATTGATTAAATAAAACTTAATTAAATAAACTTGATTGATAAGTCAAAAGGTTGCAAACATATTCATTCCTTGATAAACAATAGCTTATTCCTATTTTCATCATTTAAACAATTATTTTTAACTCAGAAAGCAGTTCAGCATTGAAAGAGAAACATTTGTACATATGAACAATACTGTAATAGTCTTAAATCACAACGTGCAGTGTTAATATTTTCAGTTGTAAATTTTCCAAACAAGATCACATTCATTCAAAGGTAAACCGGAACTAAAATACACTGCGTTGCCGATAGGGGGAAGTGAAGTGACGTCATTGTGAAAAAGGTCTATCAAGAAGCACTTGCTACAAACAGCTTCATTTCTGAGAGTTTGTAAACATTCGAATTTTACCCATCTAACAGGACAACTGTGTTCTGCTGTTGTGTAAACAGTGAATGTGTACTCACCAAGATGTGTAAAAACTGACTGTGTGTTAAAAACATGAATCTGAGAGGCATTCGGGGGAAGGGTGAGGAATGTCACATACTCTAGATGACAACAGACCAAAAAAGAGATTAATATGCTTCATATTAATGCCAAAAAACAGGAAAATTTTTGATTTTGCCCAACAATATCTTACCTCCAGCCTTTCCACCTGAATAAGTGTTTGAAATTAAGTGACAGGTAGAGCCATTGCCTCCACACACCCCACACACATCGTCCACTTTTCCAGAATGCATTACTCCATCGCAGCCAAACAGCTAATCCATTTTGAAATTAGTATGAAATTAGAAAAGACATGATGTAATTGCACTTAATTATTGAAACCATTTTTAAAATAACTTTAAATATTAAACTTTAAACAGCACAGGCTCATTCTGAAAACGTAGTGCTTTGTACGTTTCTGGAGAGCACACAATATGCAGTCAGAGGTACGTATGGCTGCATTTCATTTTTTGAACGAACAATTGGTGGGTCAGTCAATTGGTCGGTCAGTCAGTCAGTCAGTCATTTAGTCAGTCAAACCGTCAGTCGACAGCGGCCTCTGGTGGGTTTACGCGAGAACAGCAGACGAGAATGGTACTCACGAGAGAAATTTGGGATTTCAAAAAGCATACTCAGCAGCCTCTCGTGGATTCATGAAAACAAAAAGTGCACAAATATGTACCTCCCGGGACGTATTTCGCAGCCTCCAAAAACGTACATGGGACTACGTTTTCAGAATGAGCCTGGGTTGACTTTAAATATGATATGGGGGACATCATACCTGGCATTTTCCACTTAGACAGGCAGAAATTGACCCATGTGGTATGGTTTTATCGGATTCACACCGCGTCCCATCAATGAACTGAGACCCACGACTCACCATGAAGTCCTGCTCACGTGAACGACACATCAGTTTACATTGAGAGTCACCTGTAAGGAAGGGAGATCTAGAGATGATCAGATAAAAACAACAACAACAACAAAAGTACATTTCAATAGAAAGATCTTTATTTGGAGCACCTGAGCTGTAGCTTATAGCAGGGATCCAGGTATATATTGACTTAGAGTCTGTGGATACTGACAAAGGCTGCTGGTCTGTGGCTGAGCACTGCTGAGCCATGAACTCAAGCTGAGTTGAATCACAAGGCTGTAACAAACAATGTTAAGACATATAATACCATAAATATACCCAGTTTATATTTTTATTTAGAGGCATTAATGTTGTTTAAAGTTCCTTTTTTAATTACTTTTCCTGTTTTTGCATACATTTTCACTCAAACCAAATAGTTAGGGTAATTAGGCAAGTCATTGGACAACAATGGTTTGTTCTGTGGCCAATTTAAAAATATATATTGCTTACTGAGGCTAATTAGTATTGACCTTAAAAAGCCCCTAATATAGTTTTTTGAAAATGACCTTGCATGCAGTGTCCAGCTAAGGCTTAAATCTGAAAGTGCACAGTATTTAACACTATTGATTCATCTATAAAATAGTCGACTCATAGTGCTTCAAATGAATCGTCTTGATAACGAGTCTTTAGCCGTTTCGGTGTGATTTGGATAAAAGGATAAAAAAAAAATTGTTGCCAGTTTGGGAGTTTTTTCCACCTAATTGTGTGGTTTTGAATTTGATTGTGCAGGTAAAAACCTTTGGAAAAGAACACTGTAGCAGACGCTGGTTAAATCATGCCGCGAAGACGTTGTGCTCAGCTAGATATCATTGGAAGTGTGCGAATGAACCAAAGATGAAACTGTGAAGAGTCAGTGGTAGAAGTTTATTTTCGCAAAAATGCCACAGCATTATAGCCCCAGTCTTGTGCTATGTTCCCTATGAGGAGTGCTTCTGAAATCTACACGCTTACAATAGGGGATTCGTTGGCCATTTGTTAAAGGAAGGATCAGAAAAGACTATTGATATATGTAGGGGGGGACTGGCCATAGGGAGCACCGGGACACTGGCCTGCACCGTCTATCCCACTCTTTACTTTTGGATTGCTTAGTTGGCCTGACGTATAATAACTTTCACGGCTGAAAATACTATGCCAATACTGTGCCGCAGGAGAAATAACTGTGCCGTCCGGGAAAAATAACAAATCGGGAGAGTGACGTTAGATGGGTATGAAAAACGGGCTAGTTGGCAGGTATGCTCACCCATACAATATGCACTCTGACTACTACAATATTGATAAGCCATGGTGGGCATTTCTCGTGCTGAACGCTGTCGACCAACTGCAACAGACTGGGTCATTGGTCCAATCAGCGCAGATTAGCATCGTGCTAAGGAGGGGTTTGGAAACAAATAAAATTGCTGAATGACTCATATGGGAGTCGCTGGGATAATTAGGTCAAAATAAACGCATATTATAAGACAATGAAAGTGTTCTTTGACCTTACATGCATATCAACCTGTTGTTGGAAACCCCAAAACCAAAATATGACCCTTTTTAATGTATAAAATGTAATAAGATTATACTATATTTAAGGCAAAAAGGGACAAGCAGAAGTGACTGGTATAAAAAGGGCAATCCAAAAACGTGGTAAAAAAACAGGCATAAGGTTGTACTAGGCGGCAAAACAGGAACAACAATAAACAAGGCAGTGACCAAAAATACAAACGGGAAAAAACTGTTCTGGTGATGATAATTAGAAGTCTGTGTCTACGCCAAACCCCGCAAGAACAAGGGAGGGATGGGAGGAGAAAAACAGGGACCCTGGTTAACAGGAAGGACAGGGTTTCAGGAACAGGAGTCCAGATGTGGGTGGGACTGGAGGGACAGTCCAGGGTGGAACCGGAGGGACAGGCCAGGGCCAGGTTCTGCTGGTGTGGCAGTCCTCTGGCTAGGGGTTGGTCTTGGGGTCTTTTTTGTTGGGAGAGAGCTGGGCTCAAAAATAAACCCAAACTGCTGACTCCTCTGTTGGCCAGTTCATGCTGTCACATTTTGGGTTAGGGCATAGAGCGAGGACTCAATTCCGGTTAACATAATTTGGAAGTCCTGACATGAAGTACCCAAGTTTTGAAACAAGTGCTGTTACACTTTTACTTGAGTTATCTAGAGTTGATACTTGAGTTGAAAGTCTTTTTGAATCGTAGTCTCTGTACTTCTACCCGAGTATTGAATGTAAATGCTTTTGACACCAGTGCTGACAATACTAACATGCTTGAATAACATAACTTATAATCTTTAAAAAAAAAACATGACCAGTGGCTGTTACCTGAAGATTACAAAGTTCAGCTTCTGTGTCTTGTCCTTTACAGACGGTACCACCAAATGCTGGCCTAAAACAAAAAAGCATCACTATAAATCAATAGGGAAAAGATGTTGAAAGTGCTTCTCCTAATATTAATTTGTGTAATAATGATGATGCTTCAGCTAAAGCTTTAGAACTATTCTCTCTTATTCTCTCTTAGAGAAAAAATGTGCCCTCTCAAAATGAAAGTACCCCCCTCACCTAGACAACCATCCCGCCCAGCCTTTACTTCGTGATCACTCCGCGATATTTGCAAAGATGTTTAAGAGAGCAAGAACATTTTCACAGTATGTCTGATAATAATTTTTCTTTCAGAAAAAGTCTTATTTGTTTTATTTAGGCTAGAACAAAAGCAGTTTTTAATTTTCTAAAAAAACAATTTAAGGTCAAAATTATTAGCCCTTTTAAGCTATTTTTTTTTGAATAGTTATGCCTTTAAATGTCACTTTAAGCTGAATATTAGTGTCTTGAAAATATCTAGTAAAATATTATGTACTGTCATCATGGCAAATATTTATTTATTAAAACTATTTTGTTTAGAAATGTGCTGAAAAAAATCTCTCTGTTAAACAGAAATTGTGGAAAAAAATAAACAAGGGGGCTAATAACTCTGACTACAACTGTATATATATGGTGTTGATACGTTGAGCCAAAATCCCTCCACAGTGCTGTAAACTACTCGTTGCAACTATTGAAAATGCTTGATTGCAGTAATTTCTGCGAAGGGTGGATCAACTGGTTATTAGTTCTATGGGGCAAAGACTTTTTCACACAGGGATATTTGTATTTCACACAGAGTTTTGTATTACCTTCATTTCGAAACTGCATGATGTGTGTACTTGTTTTATCTTATCTTCATTTAAATATATAGCTACAACATGTTTACTAATTTCACAGCTTTCTGGTTGCTGCATAATACTACATTATATGCAAAATTTCTAGTTTGTGATCGTACAGGTGAGGTAATCTGAGTAGTTATAGTATTATATGATCTTATTTTTGTGGCTCGGTGGTTAGCACTGTCACCTCACAATAAGAAGGTCACTGGTTCAAGTCCCGGCTGGGCCAGAAGGCATTTCTGTATGGTGTTTGCATGTTCTTCCGTGTTTGCTTGGGTTTCCTCCTGGAGCTACAGTTTTCCCCTCAGTCCAAAGATATGCGGTAGAGGGGAATTGAATAAATTAGTCTATGAGAGCGTGGGTGAATGAGAGAGTGTACGGGTATTTTCCAGTGCTGGGTTGCAGCTGGAAGGGCATCTATTGTGTAAAATATATGCCAGAATAGTTGAGTTTCATTCTGCTTTCATTCATACTCTTAGCTTTATTGTCCCATAATCTTCTCTCGCACCTAGGGTTGTTGCACTGCCTCCTGCGGTAAGTGATTCCTCCTCCACATGTTCGTGAGCAAGGAGAGAAGTCAGACCATGCAGACCATGAGCCGTGAACCATCATGGAAGAGCCCGAAGTAGGAGACACACACCGACCTTTCAAACACCACTACAACAACGCAAAGAGTGACTGTTAACACAAGTACATTAATTAAAATGCAAAACTATGTGAAGATGAATAGAAATATTTATTCATAATGATTTACTGTAAATGCATTGCTTTGTCACCTGACTGGGCCCACATTCTGTTCCATCCAGGAGCGGCACAAGAAGACGAGTGCATGAGCTACGATCCTGAGTGTTGATATGGCAGGACAGAACACGGCAAGTTGTCTTGACACCAGAAAAAAAAGTCAATTTCAAATTTAATATTCAAATCAATCTGGAAATGCTAATGAAATCAGAATTAATCAGTTTTGTGCCTTATGTTTTATCTATTACATGGCAGAAGACAAGGTGAATCACAGCAGACCTATTTTCAGCTGAACTACAACTGAAATAAAACAGAATGCCACACACAAGTCAATGTGACAGTGTGGTTAGGACTAATAGAATTGATGGATATATGTGCACAAGGCAATCTAATGAACAAAATGAAAAACAAGTATGAGACAGGTGTAGTTGATAGAGCCCCAAGAAGGAGACTGTAGACACCTAAATGGGATCACCATGTAAAGAAAGGAAAATCTCAGGAGAAACCATGGGGTCTACCATTTGCTTGTAACAGAGAACACAGATAACCCTGTGATGGATGAGACCTCTAATGGCACGTTTTCACTGAGTGGTACGGTTCGGTATGCTTTCAAGGCCGTTTCCACTGTCAAAAGGTATCTATATGCGAACCATACCATACCACTTTTTGGGTACTGTTTGCAAAGGGTACCTAGCACAACAAGAGGATACCAAAAGGCAGAGCCAGACAAGCAGCTGAACGCTATTGGCTTACAGATAGGGCTGTGCGATAATACGATATTTGATTGTGGACGATCAAAATTACTGCATGATCCACTTTTTCAGAAAAATCGTTGTATCGCCATACAGTATATAGTGCAGTGCTTCCGCTACATTCATTCTTCCATGACGGTGCGCCACATCAAAATTCATCCCGCCACGGCTACATTACTGCTTCTCATTCAAAACATTCAGTCGTCTGTCGTTGTTGTTTTTTAATAGGGTTATAATTGCACCAAAACGTATTAAAAGGTTAGTGAATTATAACAGCGCAAACTTTTCTGTAACCGTAGTAGTGCTGTGTGTTATTTGTTTAACCCTTTAAGGTTACATGTTGACTGACAGACTGGCTGACAGGGCTGCGTGATGCGTAAGGCCAGCATACAGGCGCAGCTTTCAGTTAAGATGAAACAGTTTCCATAAATATACTTTACAGATAATGGTCTGTGGTTCTGCATACAAAGACTTTATCTTGCTGGAGTTTATAGCTGCTTCACTTTACTTCAGGACGCATCAATGCCGCTCTGTAGGTCTATTGGAGACATTCGTAAATATTCCTAGCAAATCTTATAAACGTTTGAGACATACGCGTTACATAAACGCACTAAATCACACTTCAGTAGCGTTTATTTGAGGGCGGGCAAGAAAATGTGTGCACGAATAGAGGAAATCGGCGCGCAAGCAAAGAGACCCGCATGCTCGTATTACATAAATGCGATCTCGCCTGGTAATACTGCGCTCACGACATTTGTCACTGAAAAAACACCATAGGTAAATGGCATGAAGAGCATCCCAAATGAGGGGGCAGAGATGACTTGCAATATAAGTGATGATGACACAACAGCAACACAAGAGCTCATATGCTGTTTTTTTAACACATTCAAATGTTGTATTTTAAAGCACAACAAAAGCAGTGCATTACTCAAGTCGGCTTCTTCTACAAACACATTCATATGTTGTTTTGAACTACGTAACAATTAGGGATGCAAAGGTTATATATTTTGGTTTTATGATTATAAAGTCTGAAGAATAATCATTATTCTTATCGTTATCATGATTATTATGCATTTATTAAATTCAAAACTTTACTAGTTTTGTTAACTTTATAAAAAGAAAAAAAGCCATTTACATTTTCGAAGGTGTTGCTGAGGATCTATGTCTAATAAGGTATCTGATTTGAACTAAGATTTGTTAGATTTGTTAAATGTTCATTTTGATGGTTCAGTAATTGTTATGAAAGTCTTATTGAGTGTTCTTTCTTTGCAGAATAGCACTTGCATTAAATCTTCACTTGATTAAAATATTCCTAAACACACATGGTAAGAGTATATTTTTATATGGGGACATTTGTTTGTATTGTATCTTTGTAAATTGCAAAATAGTCTTTAAAAATCAACTTTAAAAAAAGAATCGGGATAAAAATTGTGAATCGTGATTTCCCCAGAAAAAATCGTGATATATTTTTTCTATATTGCTCACCCCTACTTACAGAGATACGTCACTTACTCCTGCAACAAGCCAGAATGAAAACAAAGTAACCACCATTTTAAAATATACAGCCAAAACATTACACTGTATTAATATACACATGTAATAACAAGCCATGGTCGACCCGAGCTCAAACACCCTTGTCATTGTCATAATGAACAGCCTCAAAGCCAAGAAGAAGAGCAGAATCCATCCTGTGCCCAGTAGTTACTTACAAGGCCGTCTAATGAGTGAGCGGTCTCACTTTCTCATGTGCGTCAATATTTGAAGCAACAAACTTCTTGAGCTGATGATAATAACCTGATAACTGAAGTGCTTCAGACATCCTTTCAGAAACACAAGAATGACAAACGCGAGACTGAAGCGTGAAAAACAAAGGAGAAGCCGGAAAAAACAAAGGAGCAAATGATCCTTTCAGCAACCTAAAATATGAACAAACTGCCATGTTTAACAATTATTATCGCCTTTTGGATTATTATGAACTCAGAATGACGCAATTACTTTGAAAAAGAGGTTACGTGAGCTGGTGAAGATTAAAGATGCAGATGAGAGGTTTGCACTGACTGTGGGCTACATGTTGCATATTGTTTTTGAACCCAAATGAGGACTAAATGTATGCTGTGTGTAGTTTTTCTGTAATTGGTAACATATCAGAGACTGTAAGGGGCTGTATGTGTTCATATATGTTGCATTTATTTATTTGCTGCATTTATAATTGCAGATGTTACAGTAGGCTATTTCTCACTATCATTGATGTGCAGTTATAATCAAATCATGTTCATACAAAGGTTAGTAATGAACATTTATACACAAGTATTTATATGTATAAAGCATCTGCTTTGTGACAAGTGCTTTGTGACCGACCCGTATCGTAACGTACTAGAGCACTCAGTGGAAACAGGCCATAAGCCACCCAAAACGAAAATTCCACATATTAACACACTATAATCTCTGATGAATGCAAAACAATCAGACATCAAATGTGGACATTTCAGGGGAGCATTTAATGATTTGCACTCAAAAAAAAGTCTTTTGAGTCTGTCTCACTCACCATGTCTTCATTAGTGAAAGAGCAAGCAGTTGCTGAGCTGCCAAATGCTATACGACACTGATCGTCCACTCCATAGAAAAGACCAGGCCTCCAGTCCTGCACTGAACCACCCAACACTGGCACATCCCTAACACACTCTGCCTTACCAGCACTATATATCAGAGGATGAACACACAGTCATGTCATGAAGAAATTTCTCATTATAAAAAATATAGTTTTGGTTAAGTCAGTAAAACTGAAAGAAGTTCCTTATACTCACGAAAGCTGTATTTTTGAAAATGTAGTAAAACAGCAATATTGTAAAATATTGTTACAATTCTATTATAATATACTGTATTTTATGTAATCTATTCAGGTGATGGCAATTTTCAGCAGTGCCACCAATTATTTATATTTTAATGCTGCAAAAACAAGCTAAAATAAAATAACAAAAGTATGTAAAAAAAAAAAAAGCATTAAAAAATAATAATAAATGATGAAGATAGCAAGTGACACCTGAAGAAGCTGTAGAGCTGAGCCCTGCTGCATTGGGACCAGGTGAGGTCGACACTGTTATAACCTCCATCAGATGCCATCATAAAGCCACTAGGGCTGCAAGTGTTGTCTATTCCATCATGATTTATTCCAAAACTGATGGAACAATAAGGAAAAACATGGTTTACAATAATTGAGCAAATTTAGTTTTTGCATTTTTCAAATTTAGTTTTTGGAAATACATAATGTTCTCAAGCTCACCTGTGGCCAATCTCATGAGCAATAGTGATGCCAAGATCAAAGCCTGTATCCTCCGTAATCACACAGTTCCACTGAGTGGAACAAATTCCACCAAATTGAGTTACACCTCTCACAAGCCTATTCCCATTGGGTAACACAAGATCAAACCTTAGGGATGTCAAAAAGAGTTACTAAACAGCAAATATGAAGAAACAATTAATATTTTTAAAATTGTTTAGAAGAAAACTACTCAATTTTTAAATATAATATTCATTCATTCATTTTATTGTGGGATTAGTCCCTTTATTAATCCGGGGTCGCCACAGCGGAATGAACCGCCAACTTATCCAGCATTTGTTTTACGCAGCAGATGCCCTTCCAGCCGCAACCCATCTCTGGGAAACATCCTTACATTCTCATTCACACACATATACTAAGGACAATTTAGCTTACCCAATTTACCTGTACCTCATATCTTTGGACTTGTGGGGGAAACCAGAGCACCCGGAGGAAACCCACGCAACCACAGAGAAACATGCAAACTCCACACAGAAATGCCAACTGACCCAGCCGAGGCTAGAACCAGCGACCTTCTTGCTGTGAGGCGAACGTGCTTAAATATAATATATTATATTATAATATAATATAATATAATATAATATAATATAATATAATATAATA
>CAIGQQ010029579.1:90066-108662 GCA_903798035.1 Danio albolineatus
CTCCGTAACCTGAATTGACCTATGACAAATGCAGATCACTGTATTAACAGCAGAAAAGTAATCAACAATAAATGTTCATACTGCATATTAGAGTCAGTATTACACTTTTAATTTGTTGTGTTTTATCTAGTTATCAAAAAGTTTAAATGAACAGCTTATTGAACAAGACAAATGTGAGGTGGGTAATGATTTTTTTTCATTAGCAATGAATCATTTATATAAATCATTTTAAACAAAGTACAATATCACATTAAAAAATATGAATATTTCATGTTGTGGTGACTTTGACATGGAATTCATTTATAGTTTGGCCACAATATCACAATTGTACAGTATATCCACTGCACATTTCCCTTCAGCTGTAAGGTTGAGGCAGCTTTATAAATACAAACTTAAGCATGGTTTTATACTTCTGTGTCGCGTGATTGGCACCCACAGCGCTTGCCTTGCGCATTGCCATGCATTTATACTTCTACACTTGTGTTTGTGTTTGTGTTGCTCTGCAAAAGCACTTTTCAAGAGTTCGCACTTAGATATGCTCAACTATGATAGCTGGTTTGGCATGCTGTCCCAGGAGAGAACCCTGAGCTCGGAGATAGATGAGCCCAAGGTTCCCGCCTGGTCAATGAGCGTTAGAGTGCCCCCCGTTAGTACCATCACTAATGTGAGGTTTTGTTTGTTTCAGTATAAAAGATTAAGTGCTTATGACTGTTGCATGTTTTTTAGGTTGTGGGAGGAAACCGGAGGATCCGGGGAAAACCCACGCAAACACGGGGAGAACATGCAAAACTCCACGCAGGGAGTGCCGGCTGACTCAATAAGATTTAAGCCTATGGCACTCTTGTTGCGAGGCATCGGCGCTAGCCGCTGGACCGCCGTGTTGCCCGATAATGTAAAAGATAGAATTGAGGGATAGAGGGTGGGGGGGTTTTCCAAAAAGCGAAGATATGGGATGACGTTTAGCCCCGATATTTAAGGTAGTTTTGGAGTGGTCTGATAGGCTAGCTAATGTTTAGCGATTGAGATCAGCTGGAGTTGATTATATCACGTGTTCCTCTCGAAATTAGTTTGTGAAACTGCACTTCAAGAGTTCGCACTATGATAGCTGGTTTTGCATGCTGTCCCGGTAGAGAACCCTGAGCTCGGAGATAGATGAGCCCAAGGTTCCCACCTGATCAATGAGCGTTAGGAGGGATACGAGATCAGGTGTTTCTCGAGTGCCCCCGAAATGCTGTTTAGCTCGGGACAGCAGCCGTATATTCGGAGAATGCCCCCCAAATGCAAAATGGGCTATATCCGGCTGCTGGATATAGTGGTAGGGAAGGAAGGAAGAAAGAAAGTGGAGGTGTATATGAAAAAAAAGGGTTGATCTAGGGTTTGGGAGGAGGAGTGACGTGACTCGGAGCTCGAAGTCACAGCTCGGGAAGTTGAGCTATCAAGGCTAGCTCTAGCGGAAGTCCGGGAAAAGGTTTTGGGTGGTGAAGACTCCGCTAGAGGGTGAGCTTAGGGGTGCCAGCTTGGTGTGAGTCGTGCGCTCGAACACGAGGGTGTATGCGGGCGCACGTCCACATCCCACTGCGCATGCATGTGTACAACAAGGGAGCGTGTGGGCTCGCACTCGCCTGCTGCACGCATGCGCGCATGAAGCTGAACTGGAGAGGGCAGTGACTCGAAACTCGAAGTCACAGCTCGGGCAGTTGAGCTATAAAGGCTAGTTCTAGCTGGAGTCAGTTGGCGGTGAAGACTCCTACTAGGGGGAGGGCTTAGGGGTGCCAGCTTGGTGAAAGACATGCGTCCGAATATGTGGGGTACTCGGTCGCATGTCTACACCAGTATATGCATGCGTATACAAATGAAAAATGCATATAATGACACATACGTACATACGGGATTTTTTTTTTTTTATTCATACACACATACATGGATACACATATATATACACAAACACAAACGTACATGCATACGTACACACATATATACACATACATATATACACACGCATACATACACATACATACATGTACGCCTGTAAATACGAAGGTAGCTGGGCTAAAAAGAGGGGGCGGTGACGTGACTCGAGGCTCGAAGTCACAGTTTGGGAAGTTGAGCTATCAAGGCTGGTTCTAGCAGGAGTTGGGGAGGGTGACGTGGGCAGTGAAGACTCCTACTAGATATAAGCTAAGGATTACCTGCTTGATGTTTGATGTGCACCCGCATAGGGGTTATAAATGCGGATGCATATCTACATCCTTCGTCCATGCGTGCGAGCGCCTGGATGCGCATGCGTGCAAGGACGAAGAGCTTTGTTTTGGAAAGGGGGCAGTGACGTGACTCGAAGCTCGAAGTCACAGCTCAGGCAAAATGAGCTATCAAAGGCTGGCTCTGGCAGGAGTCAGTGAGAGGAGAAGGGTAAGGGGGACTCCTGGGAGCGGCGGGCGGGGAAAAAACTGGGAGTTAAGATGGGGAAAATTCATAGCAAGGAGAAGAGAGAAAGAGTATGGGCTATATTATGCCCATGACCTTAAGCCAACGGCTGGGAAGCCCTGCTTTGGGCGAATTTGGCTCTTCGTAGTAGAATAATTTATCTGGAAAGGGTCTTCTGGGCTGCCTTAAGGTGGCTTTGGCTGAGGCAAATGTATGATCTGAAGGCGTCTGATGACCACCTTCCTAGGGTTTGGATGTGTTGTTGTGATAGCCCTTTGTGTGCTGCTGTGGTGGCGGCTCCAATTCTAAATAAGTGGCTGGAGTAAGATTCAGGTGAAAAGCATGAAATGCGAAGGACTGCTTTTAGGTTTTTTGGAACCAAAAGCGTGTAACTGGGAGGAATGAGTCATCTATAAATAAGGGGGCGAGGGGACTGGAGCTGAGGGACTTCCTATAATGCATGTATGCTAGTAGTGTTTGGAAAGGGCGTGTAGGGGAGGGGATATTGAATATGTAAATGAAGTGGCCTTTGCGTAATTGGTCTGTTTTACTTTGCTTGATGAGGAAAGATATAGTTTCCTCGTCGACCAATGCTATATCTGAAATGGTGGGGTGTATGGTGGGGTTGAATTTTGACTTTGTGAAGATTTCAGAGCATCTAAGGAATCCGAAAAACGAGAGTATGAACATGGCATCTAAGGTTCGGTCAGTGTGGCAAGATATACATCCTTTGCGTAGTGTGGAAATGCATTTGGATAGTATGTGGTGTGTGATGGGCAGTCTGGAATCTGGGAGGGTGGGGTGGGTTTTTTGGATGCCTTTAATGAGAAGGCTGGTTTGTGGATTGGCTATGAAGTGTGATATGGAGCCATGTATTAATTTGTGGAAGAACTGGATGCCGCTTAGGTAGCTTCTGATAGAGCTGGCTTGTATGTTTTTGACAGTGTGGAGGTAAGTGATGAATAAGGTCACTGTGAGTAATGAAAAATTGGCAAATGAGGTGTTGTAAAGGGAATGAAATTGTTTAAATGCATTCCAGGCTGTAAAATATGATTGCAATGTTCTAGGGGCTACTGCTTGGAGGATGAGTGAAATGGATGTTTGCTGTAGATGGTGCATGGGGTGATTTATAGGAATATCATCTCTGAATAAGGAGGGACTGGAGTCGGATGTGGTTCTGCTTCCGGGGCGAGCTGCCAGAACTTCTGAAACAGAAAACGAGAGAGAGAGTCAGCGATTTGGTTATGAAAGCCTGGTATATGTTTGGCTGTTATGATGAATTGTTTTTTCGCAGAGGTCCAAATAAGGCGGCGTAGGAGCGGCATTAGAGCGGGGGAGTGAGAGCGCCCTTTATTAATGCATTGGACTACGGCTTCATTGTTGCAATGGACTAAAATGCAGGAGGCTGACCATTCATCACCCCACAAAAGGGAAGCGGCGACTAGGGGGTATAATTCAAAAAAGTGCTGACGATTGGTAAATTGGGGGAATTTCCAGCATCTGGGGGGGCCTGGAGGATGCGAACCAGCGACCCTGGTAATAGCCTCCGAAACCTATGGAGGGGGCGGCGTCTGTGAATAGGTGGATATCTATAGGGGATTCTATCAGATTGTTATAGAAAAAGGAGCAGCCATTTCAGCACTTCAGGAAGGAAATCCAGAGGCTTAGTTCGTTGCAACATGGATCAGAAAGAGATATGTTATCTTCCAATCTGTGGACTGATGCAGTAAGTTAGATGAGGTGAGTGACGAAGGGGCGCCCATGCGGGATAATGCGCATGGCGAAGTTGAGGTGTCCTAAAATGGACAGTAATTCGCGTTTAGAGCAATACTGTCTTTCCAGAAACATGGAAGACAATGAGATGATGCAATCGATTTTTTCCTTGGGTAAGGATGCTTGGAATCTTTTCTAATCTAGATTTATGCCTAGAATCTCTAGAGATGTGCTAGGACCGGAGGTTTTCTCTTCTGCGAGTGGAATGCCAAGGTTAGCGAAAACTTTTTTAGTTAGGTTTTTAGTTAGTTCGCTAGGTGTTTGGCTGGGGGATTATTTGAGGGAGATATGATAAGGAAATCGTCAAGAAGGTGTACTAGATGCGGAACGTTGTAATTGTTGGACAGGATCCAGCAGATAGCTTCTGAAAGCATATCGAATATTTTTGGACTGCTTCTGCATCCGAAAGTTAATCGTACTGCGAAGTAAAATTTGGATCTTCAATTAATACCAAAAAGGTGCCAGAAATCAGGGTGTAAAGGCATGATTTTTAATGCAGAGGAGATGTCCACTTTAGCGAGCCAAGCATTTCGGCCGACTAGTTTGATTAGGGAAATGGCTTGGTCTATGCCGTGGTAGTTTAATGCAAATTCGTCAGGGGAAATGATGCTGTTTATGCTAGAAAATGGGGAATTGTGAGGGGATGAAAGGTCAATTATTGTAGACGCTAAATGGGGGGCGAGAAAGGGACCGATCATAAAATTATTATCGATCTCTTTCTTGATAAGTTGTTCAACACCTTCTGGTTCTGCGTTGGCAGATACCAGATTGGGGCAAGCGAGGTTGTAGGAAGGCAGAGTTGAGACGCCTGAGTGGAATCTGTTGTTTAGACCTGTAATGAGAAATTCAGAGAAGTTAGAATCAGGGTGCAAACTTAGTTCAGAGGAAAGTTGAGAAATGTTAACAGGAGTCGACAGGTAATATTTTGATTTTTTATTACCTTTTGCTATTTGACAAATGACGCGGGCATGCGCGCCGCCGCAATAGTTGCAGGTATGGAGAAATTTGCATGGTTGTCTAAAGCATCTACCTATGTTGAAGTTATAGCAGGGGTGACTAGTAGGATAGTTTTGGGAAGATGAGGGAGTGCATAGGGAATGTCTGCTTTAGAAGGGCGGGGAACATAACTGGTAGATCTTGGGTTAAGAGGAGCTATGTCAGAGGAAGGGATTACTAGAGGGCAGGAAGTGGTGGTGTGGAGACTTGAACGGCAGACAGCGCATGAAAGATTACAGCAACCTAAGAAGACTCTGTTGTGGAGCTCAGTGTCCACAGCTCCCCAGTATGGGCACTCGTTCCACTGCAAAACGCGGATGGCACATTTAGTGGAAAATAGTTTATGGTAGGTGTAGAAATGAGTACCCCCATAAGAAAGCGCGAGCTCCGAAATGATGGCCATATAATCGTTCAGCTCGTGCCTCCTATGGGGAAAAACTGAACAAATTGTCTCTGTGAATCTGGAAAATGCTACATGGAATTCGGCTAGAGAAAGTGTACGGGTTTGGATACTGGCGGATGGTTTTAGAGTGAGTGAGATCTGGCACTCTGCCGTGGGAGGTGCGATGGGTGAGAGGAGTGTGGAGAGGTCTATGTCTGCACCTGAGATGATGAGGTTCTTGGTAGAGCTGGAGACGGGGGGAGGTTCCAGAACTGGTGCATTATGGGGGATGGGGAGGGGGGTGGCCGTGGAAAGAGTGAACAGGGAGTCTGCGGAAGGCGTGTGAGTAGGAATGGGGGGTTGCTGGAGGGCTTAGTACTGGAAGTGAGTGCATGGTGAAAAGATGAGGGAGGAAGAACAGGGGGGAAATGAGAAGAATGGAGGTTAGCAGGAAGGGAAAAAACATTAGCACTGGAATTAGCAGGCAGATGGGTATGAATGGTCTGGGTGGAAGGGATGGGGGGGTTGGAAGGAAGAAAAGGCTGGATATGGTTGAAAGAGGTGGATGTAGCTGGGGGATGAGAGCTGGAGGATGCACTTGAATTAGGAGGTGGTGGCCACAAGGCGCGGGGGGGATGGGGTGGGGGGTGGGGTTGGGGTTGTAAAGGAGGTTTGGGTGAAGGTCCTGAGTATTGTCTTCATTTTGAGTGACAGTGGATTCAATAATGTTCCTGTTTTCTTGGTGTTGATGAGATGGTGGATTTTTTGCAGATTTAGATTTTCTTGGTGCTTTCTTGGATGGTCCTCGTTGGTTTGAAGCCGGAGGAGAAGTGTTGTGTAGAGGATGCATAGGGTGGCGGGAGCGCGTCTTTCTGGTGTCCTTAGGGGGCAGAGTCGGAGTAGGAGTGGGTGACGAAATGGATGCGTAAAGTTTGATGAGTTCGGTCTTGTTGAAACGGCTTGGGATGGGAATACCGGCATTTGTGATGTATTGGCGGACTTCATTTGCGGTCATTTTCTTGGTGATGATTGGTGAAGAAATGGCGGAGGCGTATGAAGAGGCTGGTGAAGGTGGGTGGCGATTTGAGGCTGAAGGAGACGGTGATGGAAGTCAGCGGGAGGTTCTTGCTGCTGCTGAACGGATAGGCCTGTGGCCTCTCACTGGAGCTTCGGGCTCGAGTTGCTGCGTGGGCTGGATGAGTTGGCGTTGGTCCGCGGCTGGGGTTGTTTGGAGAGCGGTGCTCTCGTTAGCGTTGGTGTTCCGGTTGCTGGTGATGTTGTTGTTACAGCTGCTGCAGCTGCTGTTATTATTGTTGTTGATGGTGGTAAAAGATTGCTTGTCCATGTTGAGTGGAGTAGCGAGGGTGAGGCGATCTGTTGGTCTTCCTAAAAGCGAAGATATGGGATGACGTTTAGCCCGGATATTTAAAGGGCCACGAAACCCCCCAGTCTCAGCGTCGTGTTTTCACACCTCTAGTTTGGAAAAGCTCAGTAAAGTAGGCGTGTCCAGCTCAGTGTCGAGGAAGGGGAAAGAGGGAAGGTTTTGCATAAAAATGGGAGTTTCCATTTGTGCACGCGCTCATTTTCACACAGACTGTGTATACATGGACATCAGTAATCGAATTATTTGCCAAATTATTAATTTAATGGCACTTTCTCTTTATTTTCGGATTCGCGTGATGGGCAGGGCTTCTGTCTATGTTTGGTGACTGTAGCTTTATTGCTAAATGGCTAACAGGTGTTTTATAGAGAGAATAACTGTTTTATGTGCTTTATGAAGGCTGATATTCCACTGATAGTCTACTGATGAAGGCTGATAGTCCATTAGATTATTTCAGAGGTGCACCAGCTCTGTGAGCTCATAAACCCCTCCAGAAACTGTACCTGGATGATGGAAGCTTTCAGCGGTGCTTCTGACCGAGCCGAGTTTTCCCTCAGGACACCAACAACAGGCGCTACGTCATAATCACACTCCCACAAGAGCAAGCTCCTGATTGGTTAACGCGGCGCGAACGTCCGCTGAAGCTCATTTTCATTTCATTTTTAAACTGAAGCGATTCGCGCGAATTGCGGCGTTAAGCGCGTCAAACGCGCGGTGCCATTCGCGCGTATCGCGTTGCAGGATGCCTATTCGCGCCTTTTGCATTGACTTAACATGTAAATCACTCGCGCTTGATGCGTCTTCCGCAACTGCTGTAAGGTACAATCTTCGAAGCGATCATGAATATTAATGAAGTTGCGCTGCGTACACAATAGAGCGCTCTGGTTGGTTTGAACCAAGTCTATCTCATGAATTAATGCCGAACACACAGAGACATCAGAACGTGCTGGCCGGGACAGGCGTCCACTCTCCACGCTGGAATATACGCAAGGATCTCATCGGCGTGACGCAGCTTCAAAAATTCGTTTCAAACCGGAAGAACGAATTTGCTCGAAATAATGCAAAAACAACCAATTTTCAATCTTTAGTCAATTATATGTGTCCTAATAGTGTTTATAGCAGCGTGGGACACATATATGACTGTCAACAGCTCAAAAAATGTGTTTTGGCGTTTCATGGCCCTTTAAGGTAGTTTTTTTTTTGAGTGGTCTGATAGGCTAGCTAATGATTAGCGATAGAGATCAGCTGAAGTTGATTATATCACGTGTTCCTCTCGAAATTAGTTTGTGAAACTGCACATTACAGGTTTTTATGTTCCTTTGTGTCATGTTTCTTCGCTGGTGTTTTGTTTTTTTCTAAACGCTACCTTAATTTACAAGTAGCTTCAGGCTCATTCTGAAGTGGGAGCCGACGGATGTGCAACACCTTTAATCAGAAGGTAAACACAAAAGAACAGTTTCCATCTGGGGCTCCTTCACAGGATAGGACACTTTTAAACACTCGCTCCAATGGGTGTGCATCTGTGTCGGCCATGGTGAGGACCAAGGCTGTACTGGAGCATACGCATGTGCTTGACGCAGAAAGCCTGGTTTATACTCCTGTGTCGAGGGATTGACGTGACCCACAGTGCATGTCCTGTGTGTTGCTGTGCATGTATACGTCTGTGCGCTGTTTGTGTTGCTCTGCAATAACATTTCCAAATAGTAGGTGGCTTTATGTTCCTCTGTGTCGTGTTTCTTTGCTGTTGTTTTGTTTTTTCTGAATGCTACCTTAACATGCAAGTAGCTAAAACACGCTCATTCTGAGGCGGGAGAGACGTGCAACAACTTTAATCATAAGGTAAACACAAAATAACAGTTTCCATGTGGAGCTGCGTGGCTCTAAACCCCACCCACACTCGTCAGCGCTACAAAGCTGACCAATCACAGTGCTTATGCTATGCGTCGTTGTGACATGTAGTTACATTTTATGAGAGGTGCGTGTCAGCATTGGCCACGGCGAATGGTATGTGACCGAGCAAAGGCTGCGTTGGTGGCATACGTGTGCACTTAACGCAGAAGTATAAGCCAGCGTGAAGTATAAATCAGCCTTTACATCACTACTGTATGATAATTATTTTATATAACAAATAATCTGTAACTTAAGATGCAATGGCAATCTGCTTGCACTTCAGACCTATGTGTTTCTAAGCAACAAACTGTTAGTGTTATAATAATTCAAATATTTACTCAGAAAGATTAATAGCTGAATTGATTATTTTAAGTAAATTTCTTGAGTTAATAATTGAGTTACTCACACTTAAAGACTTTGTAGTCTCCTTATAACAGTGTTAATATATTACTTTCCCAAATTGATTACATAAAGCTCTGAAAAACAATGAGAAGTGAAGTGGTTGCATAAGATGTCTGCATATGTACATGGACTAACAGACAAAAAAAATGAAAAGATGAAAAAACAATCAGGTTTGAATGCCCCCTCAAAGAAATGGAGTAGATGAATTATTATTAAGATTAAATGTATTGCTGAGCACTGTTTATGTTCAGTGATATTGTACTGTGTAAATTAACCAGTGAAACGTGTGCTCACTCTTGGCCTGTTTAAGGCGAGTCCTCAATGGTAATGTCTGAGTTATTAGCAAATGAGGAACATCAGGAGGTAAATCCATAGTATGGTCCTTCAGATTGTCTATGTGCTGATCAAGCACTGGACGAATATACAGCCTCATTTCTTCTGACTGAATCAAACCTTGCTGAGGACAAACACAGATTTTAATTAGAAATAATCCTTTACATCACTCCACAAAATATAATAATAAATAAATGTATATTGGCACTAACACCACGCACAGTACAACAGTAATAGGCAGGGGTTGGACAATTAAATTGAAACATTGGCCAATTTAGTGTTGGCGGTTTCATGGCTAAACTTGACCAGCCTGTTGGCCAATCTTCATTCATTGCACATTCCACCTGTAAGAGCAGAGTGTGAATCAGTGTTAACTAGCAAAGTAATAGCACAGTTTTGCTAAAAATATTGCAATGCACACAACATTATGGGTGACAAATCATTACAAAAGATTATGGGTATCAAAACTCAAAAGGCGACAAATTGTTGGTGCCTGTCTCACAAGTGCATCTGTGACCTTGACACATAGTCTTTGTGACGTATCAAGAGCCATGTTGTTTAGGGTAATGTCAACATACCACCAAGAAGGATGAACCACATCCAACAAGAGTAACTAGATGCAAGATGACGCTGTCTGAAAAGGATGTCTGGGTGCTAACCTGAATTGTATCCAAAAAAACATAAAACTGCAGTTGCCCAACTCACTGCAGAGATAAACTAAACTCGCCTGTTTCCAACTATTCGTCTTGAGCTCCACAGGGTCAATATGCCTAGCCATAGCTATACCTTGAATCACTCATGCCAATGGCAAACGTTAGTTTCAATTGTGCTTTTTGAGATCTAAAATCTCTTGCGAGTGCCATTCGTGCCTGCAGTTCTCGTGTAAACCCTCCAGAGGCTGCTGTCGACTGATCGTTTGGCTGACTGAATGACTGACTGATCGACCAATCAACTGACCCACGCTCCTCCTTCCTTTAACCTACGAGCGAGTCAGAAAACGTTTTCCTCCACCAGCATCAAGTAGTGACCTGGCCACTATTCTGTGAGAAGAAAGGCTCAGAATCCCTCTTGCCTTTGTGCAGGACTGTGGCTTTCATTCCCAAGATGAATTGATAACGTAATGGCAGTAAAAGTAGATTCTGCACCATACTAATGAATTATTGTAGTCTAAAAACTAGGCGTTTCAGTTTCATTGTCCAACCCCTGTATATATACAGAAAATAACATTAGCTTACTAATTTTCCATGGCAGAGAGGAAGAAGAGTTCTTGTATGTGTTGGTCTTAGTAACTTCAGCTGCTCACAACACATATCCTCTCTTTTCTTCACCACGCTGATTGTTGAATTCATAATCATCTCTAGACTTGTGGAACAGGACACTGCTTGTTTAGCTCTGTGTTGGACCAGCTCGAAGCTCTCTCCTTTGGTCTGAAACAAGCACCTCCACAGCCCTTTGATAGACTCATTCCTTGAGCAGTTCACCCACACTACCTCAAAGGGAGGCACTGAAGAGTATTGACATTTAATGTTAAAGTGTATACATGTTTACTTTATATATATATACTGACTTTATAAAGACAAAATAAACAAAATAATGGCTTATCTGTAAATTGGAACCCTGTTAGCCCTGACTCCTCCATTGTGGCCACTACTTGTATTCAGGCATGGGCAGTATTTATGATACAGTTATTTCAAATACATATTTTAAATTGCCTAGAAAACTGATTATGAAGCCGTTCAATGATTGGAGTATGGATGGAAGTTATGCATCTTTGCTCAAGAAATCAGCTGGAATAAAATATGAGTCCTTAAGATCAGCCTTCAGCACATAACCATTCTGCTGCAGATGGACATTCAGAGGAACGTATAATAATAAAACACCTAAAGATGCTGTACTGGTGTTCACTAAGGGGGTAAACTGAGGCTTTTCCAGTTAAAGGGGAACTGAAAAAATCTTGTGAAAAGGAGTAAGCTCCACATATAATAGTAGATTAGGATGGATTGCTGATGTAGATGCCAAGAAAATTAGCCAAACAACATAAAAACAAGTCCTACAGTGGCTGACTTTAAATTCCTTAGAAAAAAGCTGTTAGTTATCAAACATTGTTTACTTTACAAAGTGAGTTTAATGGTGAAGGGATTGATATGAATATGCCCATTGATAGAAGGTTTGCGAAGACATTTTATACTCCCATTTAAAAGTATTTTGTAGTATTTTCAAAATACAAAATACAGTGTTTCACTTGGATACTTGTTGTGGCTGCTGTGTTTTGTAGTTTATCTTTATACATGTAAATTGGAGGTATTTGGCATTTTATTTAAAATACATTTCATTTTTGCCCATCCCTGCTTATATTGAATCTGTGAATATCAGACTTACCTGATTTAGTAGAAATAGTATTAAAATAATAAAATAAATCTTGAGGTTTCAGTGAATCTAAAAAATCCTGGGAAGAAAAAAAAATGTCATTGTTGAAATTAGACAGACACAGACAGATAGATTGATAGACAGATAGATAGATTTGCATCTACTATCTGAACTTTCTATTTTAATGATTGATTACTATTTGGTTTTCAAAAAACATTAATACCTCTATTACATATTTTAAATCTTTTTTAATATTAGTTAATGCTAATAAAGTTGTTCACTGTTAGGTCATATCAACTCACAGTGCATTAACTAATATTAACATGAATTTGGATTTTAATAATGCATTAGTTAATGTTAATGTTATAAATGTTCAAATACTGTTCTTTATTTACTTCTGTTAGTAAATATATCAACTAAAATTAACTAATAAAACTTCATTCTAAAGTGTGACCGAGTTAATTCAAAGGCTCATATATGACACTGAGAACAGGAGTAATAAAAATGTGAAAAGGTTACATTTCAACATTAATCAACATGGTAAAAAAGCATAGTAATATTGTTTTTCACAGATTTATGATTTTGTATTAACTGTATTTTAATCAAATAAATGAAATAATTGGATGGCACATGGCACAAGATGGAGACTTTGTAAAAAACCTTTACATTTTACCTGCCCCTTGTATTGTGAGTAGTAGTGTATTGTTACTTCATGATTTTACAGTAAAGATCCTAAAATGGTTCTGAATCTGCCTTTATATCAAGTTTAAAACACTTACCTTCTGCAGAGTGCATTGTGAATTCAATACAGATGATTTACTAAATACAGCTGTTAACAAGCTTGGAATTAGAAAGAGCCAGAACAAATTTCCCATGTTTGGCTGTTGCATGAAGCACAGGAGCAGCTGAACTAAGCTAAACAAGCCAGGACTAATAATTCTGACTGACAAATGTTAAAGGTTGGTTGAGAGTGTCCTGTACATACACAACTGTTCAAAAAGATCAAACAGAAAAAAGGTTATTGATCAACATGGAGAAGCCCCACCGAAATCCTGAGTTGATGAATTACAGACAATGTGTGTTGACACACCATGATCTGTGTAGAAGGTAACAGGCTTCAATGTGGTTGACTTACTATTAAGTGCACGTTTTACTGATTTATTAAACTGCTGGAAAATGATCAGTGTAATCTGTCTATGAAATTATCATGCTCTGAGGAACTGAAGAACAATGATCATATACATTAGGAAAATCCAGTAATTATAGTGTTGAATTGTTCATTTCTTGAATTAATAAGTGTATTTTCTAACATGTTTTAAATTTCATAGAGTGTAGTCAACATCAGAAATGTAATCAGTAAAGATCTGTAGTTTGTGGCAAAATTAATAGTAAATATTAGAGGGGAGCACAAACCAAGTTAGAGGCTGTCAATGAGCAATACTATGTTGACAGCAGGCAATCTTGAGCAATCCTCTAGTGCCTTCAAACAAATAAGCATCCAAGAGGCCCATTTCAGAAACAAGGTTAGGTGAAAACCCTGAGTATGTTAATGCTGAAATGAGGGGAACTGTGGGTAAGTCAAACCAATTTCTAGGTAACTTTCCATGGTATCCTACTATATTAATTTAATCAGAGTCGCCAGATTCCAGAAAATCTTCTTAAGAAACAATTTAAGAAATTTCCAAAGATTAATGCATAGAAGTTTGTAAGCTTGTACATGTTCTATTGTTTAATCCACATTGCAGTCATCACACATACCATTTCCATGTTTCCCCATTAATGCAAACAGGGGCGAACTTAACCAACAAGCGAGGTAAGCAGATTATTAGGGCCCTGGGGAATTAGGGGCCTCCGACCAATGCCATGAAGCCTATATTAATCATATAGCTCTTTTACACATTTTCTATCGTATGTTGTAAAATCTGCCTATAACCGTTAAGATTTTAACGTCATTACTGTTAAAAACCAGGGACTCCTATGAATAATGGAACGTTCCTTCTGTACTGCACATGCGTGAGGTGTAAGCGCTTCCTTCAAAGACACTGCTATCCAGTGTTGTTAACTTGGCAACTTTTCAGACCCTTCTAGCACTAAGTTTTTAACAACAACAAAAAAAGTGACCAGCAAATGTTTTTAGGTGTTACTGGAGATATTTAGAGACTCACATGTCTGTGCTGTACAGCTCCTAATGTAACTCTTCAAACGAGCTGCAGGTAATGCCGTCGGTCTCTCCCCTGCCCCTTAGAGGACTCTAGTGCCACACAGCCGTCTCTCACAGAAACAGCATTGAGAGCAAATCATTCCTCTGCATACCGACGGCAATTGTTTTAGCACCAGGAGCATGAGGTATTCCTCTGGTACAATCAAACTGATCTGCTTCTCCTGTTTTAAATGTAATGATTTAAATGGACCGTTTATTATTTTCTTGCTGTTGTTCACAATCACAGACATTTTAGTGACACCAGTATGTCAGCGAGTAGAGGTAACGTTAGGTAAAGTGTACAAGAGTGAGAATTTTGAGAACATTTGGGGAAAAAAGTAGAAATAAGACAAACAACGAAACGCAGCTTCCTCCCAGATCCTGCTGTCTGATGATGAGCTTTGAGCTTGTAAAGAGAGGGCCTGCTAAAATAACATTTACCAGTGAAACAGCCGCTGAATCACAAACAGCAGTTACTCAAATCATATGAACAATGGTGATTAATTTTGATTTATTTGAAGATACATTTTTTTATTATTATTATTACTATTACAATCTGATCACAAAAATGGCTATTTATCTACGTGTGTTGCTATCTTTGTTGCCAAATGTTTGTTATTTCCGTATTAATTACTGATCTCATTCCTTCCCAAAGGTACTTTAAAATCTACTAAATTTTTCTTCAATGATTCTTTTGCCAATATATCTGCTGTTTTGTTTGCTATTATTCCAATATGTGCTGGTACCCAGCATAACCTCTACTTTAAGTCTGTATATTATTGTATAAATTTCCATTATCATATCTTCTCTATCAATTTTTGTAGATATTATAACTTTAAGTGCAGATGCAGAATCTGAACAAATTACAGTCCTATTTGGCTTATTGTTTTCCACCCACTGTAGACAAATAATTATAGCTGTTAGTTCTACTGTATATACTGACAATTTGTCACTTAATCTTAAACTTATTTTGGTATTAAATCTTGACACATATACTCCTACTTTTTGCTCAACTGGATCTTTTGCCTCATCTGTGTAAATCTATATATAAAAAAAATTAATTATCTCATAAAAATGCTAATACTGTTGCAAAACTGTTGCTTCAGTATATCTCTCTTCTGCTTTTTCTCTCTCCTTAAACAATTATCGGTTGAAAGAGGAATATTCCAAATTGACACACTTTTTAACAATAAATTGGGACAATTTTCCATATTTTCCAAACTACATTCCCTTATCCACTGCTTATATTTCCACCAAAAACTATTTCCTCCGTTCTTTTTATACTCCCAACCATTATTTAAGACTGTACGTGCTATTTTTTCTCACAACCCTTCAGATTAACCTTATATCTCAGTGCAAGTTTCCCCCCTCTCAAATCTAATGACATCTCCCACATTTCTTCTCTAATGACATCTAGAGGTGTTTCTTTAGCTCTGTTTTTGAGGCATCGTTATATACAGCACATGCACAATCTATGCTAGACCTTATTGAAGCTTGATATACTTGTAAAATTGCACTTTTTCTTGCTCCCCATTTATATTTCGCTACTGAAGACATGCAATTAATTGAACCCTAACATTTATTTTTTCGATATGTCCTTTCCAGTTACCATACGTCCAAATATTAACCCGAGATATTTAAATTATTTTAAATGATTACTTTTTCTAATAGTTGATTATAAAACTTGACATGCACTTGTTCTATTTTTTGTTACTGAAAATTTTATCCGGCAATCCACTGACCACCTTTCTACATCGTTAATTTATTCTTGTGTTCCTAATTTTTTTCCCCTTTTCTATGCTGCCCCATCATCTGCATATAATGCCCTCCCGATACTTGGTTTGTGTCTTTCATATAATTTATCTATCATTTAGTTAAGTGAAGTTTGTTTACAAGCTAATTTCGAGAGGATCACGTGCTTATGATTTACCACGGCTGGTTGCACATTATCTAATCACGATCTCCAATCATATGATTCCCCTTCTACTATAAATAACCACAGTTCCAGTCCATAGTTATCTTCATATGGAAGATTGCTCTGCCAGTGCTCCTGCAAATCTGATTTACAAGCTAAACTCCAGATCGAAATCCATCATCATCATCATCATCATCACCATTATCTTCATCATCATCATCTTCATTACCTCCTCAAACGACCCGTCGACAGCTTCTTCTACCACAGACATCATGAACAACAATAACATCTCACAAGGAACCAACCAACTGACCAACAGCCCACAAGATAACCCCGATCTCCCAGACTCTCCCACCGCCGCTCAACTTCTCCCTGCACCACCCGGCTCCCAACCCGAGCCCGAGGCCGCCATGAGGGGCCGGCGTATGACTCGCTCCACCGCCAACAGACTTCTCCGCAACAGTTCCCCAGCTCAGTATACTTCAAGACAACAAAACTCTTCACCTACCTCATCTTTCATCTCCGCCACCTCCTCCGTCCATCCGCCAAAAAGAATCACCGTCATAGAAATCAGGAAAATGCTTGCCGACCTCGGAATCCACGCACCCAGATCGCTCCATAAACCGGAACTCCTCAAACTATACAAGAATGCAACATCGGACTCTCATCTTTCCACAAGCCCTCCTGCAAGACCAGTCACTCAGAGAAATGCTCCACGCTTCACTCCATATCCTCAAACCTCCCGCTCGCTACAAGGAAAACGAAAATCAAAACAAAAACACACAGCCAGCCACTCCCCCGCAAGACCGCTACACCAGGAAACCCGGCCTCCTCCAGTGACGTCACACACTCTCCCACAACAAGACTCCATTCAAGGAAATCCTGTCTCTCATCCTCTACCCCAAACTTTCTCCACCCCCTTTTCTTGGCCTCCCGCCCCCTCTAGCTCTCTTATCAGCCCTCATTTCCCTTCTACTTCCAATGCTCATTTCCACTCTCTCATTGCTGCTCCTCCAGCCCCTCCCCTAAACCAAACTTCATCTTTTCCTCCCCAACCCCCTACCTCTGCCCCCCCTCCCAACCTACCTTCTTCCTCCCAAATTCCTCGTGATAACATTCCTCCTTTTTCTTCTCTTCCTACTGCTCATACTAGCTCTGACCCCGCCCACCATTTCTCCTTCCCTACACCAGTTTCTTCTGCACGTCCTCCTTTCAACCTGTCATCCGCCTCGCCCCTCCCTCCACCAAACAATGCTCTAGCCTTGGAACCTCCACCCATCTCCAACTCCGTTCGCAATCAAATCCTTTCAGGTGCTGATATTGACCTAATTTCACTTCTATCACCCTTTGCACCCCCCACGGCAGAGCGCCAGGTTAATTGCGGCGAATTTTCTGTTTTTCTCAAACCTTCAACCAGTAATCAGTCCCGCATACTCACTTTAGCCGAATTTTCAATTGCTTTTTCTAGATTTACAGACGTCATTTGTTCAGTATTCCCCCATAGGAGACGCGAGTTGAAAGACTATATGGCCATCGTTGCAGAGCTCGCGCTCTCCTATGGGGGCACCCACTTCTACACCTATCACAAATTATTTTCTGCCAAATGTGCCATTCGTGTGACTCAGTGGAATCAGAGCCCCTACTGGGGAGCGCTGGACACTGAGCTCCACAACAGGGTATTTTTAGGATGCCGCAATTTAACCTGCGTGGTCTGCCGCTCCAGCCTGCACTCCACCACCTCCTGTCCTCTGATCACCCCAACTCCTGATTCAGCTCAACCTACCACTAAATCCACAAGCTACGTTCCTCGCCATGCCAGTCACAACATCCCATCCCTTCTGTCTACTTCCTTTAAACCCCCCCTTCCCAGCCGCGACATCTGCCAGAATTTCAATATCAGCAGATGCCAAAGAATGCCCTGCAAATACCTCCATCTGTGCTCCTACTGCGGCGGCGCCCACGCCAAAATAATTTGCCAAGTGCTTAGAGCAAACAATAAAAAATCAAAAAATTACCTGTCGACTCCTGTGAATATTCCTAACCTTGCTCTAGAATTAAGTTCTCACCCTGATACTAACTTCTCTGATTTTCTCATTTCAGGTCTAACCCACGGATTCCACCCAGGCGTTTCAGCTCTACCTTCACTTAACCTCTTTTGCCCTAATCTGCAGTCTGCTACCGCAGAACCCGAAACGGTCGATTATCTTATTAAAAAAGAAATCGACAATAACTTCATGATCGGGCCATTCTCTGCACCCCCCTTTAATGTCTCCCGCATTAGCCCAATAGGTGTCGCTACCCGAAAATTTTCTGGCAAAAAACGCCTCATAGTAGACCTTTCGTCCCCGCACAATTCCGCTTTTCCTAGCATTAACAGCACTATCCCATTAGACGAATATTCACTTAACTACCACGACATCGACCAAGCTATCTCTCTCATAAAAATCGCAGGCCGCAATGCCTGGCTAGCCAAAGTAGACATTTCCTCCGCCTTTAAAATCATGCCTATCCATCCAGATTTCTGGCACCTTTT
>CAIGQQ010029579.1:164441-186448 GCA_903798035.1 Danio albolineatus
TATATATATATAATTATTATAATTATATCATTATACTTATATCTGATGCACTTTTACAGCAGTTTAATTTAGTGGATGTTTTCATGCCTAACATGACAAAAGGTTGGTAGATCTGAGCGATGCACAGGAGTTAAAAAAAAAGGACAAACAAAAAGATTAAAATACATGTGCTCGAGTCACTATCCTCTGGTTTGGTTTGCACCTGTCTGCATATAGAAAATAAAATAAAATTCTGATGAAAACACATTCAAAGCAAATAATTCAATTAAGTTTGGACTACGAACATTACATCTAAATTTACCTTTCGCTCCTCTACCTTATTAAAAACAAACATGAAGGGAACACTTTCTGTTCAAGCCACGCCCAAAAAAGTTTGTGATTAATGATATAAAAACTGGCCATCAGAACAGTTTTAGTACACCTAATGCATCTGGTGTCATTGAGCGTCAAGACGTTTTGACCCCAATGGCCTTCCATATCCATAAACAACGTAATTAAAATGACATGAACGCACCTCATGACCCATTACGTCATATGACGACAGCTGGCCTGAAGGCGGAAGCGAGGCAGTCAAAAACAGAATACGGAACTGCGATTGACGTTATCGGTGTCTGGAAAACAAACAGGGATTTATTTTGTTAAAATATAAAACAATATGTCTGTATTCGGCAAATTGTTTGGTGGTGGAGGGAAAGGCGGCAAAGGCCCAACTCCACAAGAAGCAATTCAGAAACTCCGTGAGACAGAAGAGATGTTAGCCAAGAAACAAGACTTCTTAGAGAAAAAGATTGACGCGGAACTACTAATAGCAAAGAAAAACGGCACGAAAAACAAACGGGGTATGTATTTAAAAACCAACTCTGCTAACATTAGTGTTAAACAACTTTGAAATGTATGATATCTTTTGATATCTTTTGCCCTACCTGTCGTCGAGTAGATACACGCGTGTTACTTACATTAAGCTGAAAGGAAATCGAAACTATGAGATCATTTAATAAATAAAGGACTAATGTGGGATAAAATAACAAAAATGCTATTAAAACTGAATGGAAGAGCTTTGCTTCAAGAAAATGGCTTATTCAGTTTGGGGGAAGCTAGCCTAAGCTGTCAAACCACCCACCCTAGTTAGCTACACTACACGCTACCAACCTTAAAGTTTCTAGTTACATTGAACCTTATTGTCTTTTTTATTATCCAAGGTTTTCAAATGTCTCTAGCAGTCCGTCAAAGTACAACATTTCTAACAAATATAGCATTTAACAAATTGCAAATAACTTAAACACAGTAGCATGTTATCAGCAACATCAAAAAAAAAAAAACTGACAGATTGCTCCTTTTAAAAGATTTACATTGAAGTCAGCGTACATTGATCTTCATGTTAATTGTCAACCGTTAGAACAATTTGTGTTGACTCACACCTTGTTACTTGAAAAATATTATTTACAGTATTAGATTAATCATGAAAAAATCATAGTTTGCTGTAATACTTTAGTATGTGATGTTGTAAGACAACGTTGTGCTGCTTTCCAAACAATGCCGGTTCACAAAATGAATGGAATGTAGCTGTTGTCAAGCTACACTGCTAAAAAAAAAAGGTATTTACTAAAGTGGCTACTGAAAAATGTGGTAATGCTAATAGATGAGCTACATTTGGCTAGCTATTCCCCAACACTTTGCTTAATCACACCTAATAAGTGTGAAATGATGTGTTGTGAAGGGACATTCAGTATGGTGTGAAGTGTTTATTTTAAATGTTAGTTTTGTGGGAAAAAAACAGTAAAAAAAGTTCAATACAAATGATTAAAAAAGTATTTTACATTATATATATATATATATATATATATATATATATATATATATATATATATATATATATATATATATATGGGTATGTGGGTGGGTGTAAAATAAGTACTGAATACATCAGCAAGACAATAGCTAAGTTTCCATCCACCTATTTTTATTCACATTTTATATATGCGCATAAAAAAACAGTTGATGAAAACGCCATGATGCCCATGAATTTTGAAAAGAATGTATGCGCATAACTGAGTAGGCATGGGCCAGTGTAAGATTCTGATGGTATGATTACCTTGGATAAAAATATCACAATTTCACGGTATGACGGTATTATTACTGCTCTAAAATATATTCTTTTTAAATGTCTTGCTAAAAAACAAAACCTTTTCCCCTTGAACACAATATATTTTATTTTGAGAAACATTTAAAATATTTTAAGGCAGTAAACATGTCAGGCTGAATAATTCAATTGAATCATTGACTTCTGCTGTCTTTATTTGTTTCAAAAAATAATTGTTTTTTTTTTTTTTTTTTTACAATTTACACCTAAAAAAAAAAAGTAAATAAAAAAATCTTACCCATGCCTTAGGAACGGTATAGCAGGAAATTTTGGCGGTATGAAAACCTTGACTATTCCATAGCGTGGTATAACTTGAAAACAATTATTGTCCCATGCCTATAACTGAGTAGGATAAACTTTTTATTCAATAAGAACAGATGCGCATAAACTGCGATGGAAACACTTTTACCGCATAACTCCAGTATGCACATTAAAAAAAGGTCATGTGATTTTGTTATAAGAGATCATGTGATGATAAAAATGTGTATAAATGGACAAACCAGCAGGATGAACAAATTGTAAAACATCTGAAATGTTGTTTTGGTCATTCTAAAACACCTCACCGTTTCAGTAGTTGTGTTATTATATTATTAATGACCTCCAGAATCAAGAGCGTCTGTGCCCCGCGTCTGAAACCTTCAAATGCCACTGCGCGTTCACTGCGTGTCAGGATTGCCTTCTGAGGCACAAGTCATTTATTAAATGAAGAAAAGATTGACACAGCTTCTCCTACTGCAGCAAATTACGTTTTTACTGTTGATATTTGGTGCCAGTTAATCAGGAAGTGACGATTTTCTCCGCTTTGACTCGTTGGATGGAAACGCTGCTTTATTCTTTATTCTCTAGTCTTTTATGTAATAATCCAGTTTTGCACAAAGTTCATTCATGTTTTTGGATGGAAACATAGTTAATGATCCCAGTTACAGCGAAGAAAGCTCTCAACTGGGTATAGAAGAGGAAATAAACTGCTAGAATTGCCCAGCGAATCATCTGACTTGAACCCAATAGAAAATTAGCTTACAACTAATAATAATTGTTAGATTAGAACTAACTAATAATAGAACTAAAGATTAGATTTCATAGACGGGACCCACAGAGCTATCAAGATTTTTAGACTGTTTAATGTCGCGGTCACACTATAATTTGAGTATGGGGGTGGGATTAAACAAGATGATTAGACATTAAAAAAAGCAAGCGATTGGTCCATATTTTACATTTCTGTCCAGAGAGGTCATGTTTTATACTTGGATTGGTCTGACGCAATCACTTGATGCGATTTCGCAGATCACAGTACACAAAGCTTGAACTTTCCAATGGAGTGAATTGCTAAAGTTGTTGCATGAGCTTGCGTTGATCAATGCAAGCCTGATCAATGCAAGCCTTTTATAAAGTATTAAATACAGTTCAGTAGTTCAGCACTTTCTACTTTTTTCATTTCATCATTATTACACATGTACATTTATTTCATTGATTTTACTTTGTTTTTTGTGTTTTTACCAAAATCTGGGCCAATTTCATGTCAAATCATGACGTATTCAAGACTTCTTTTTTATGTACATCAGGGTGTTTGCGGGTTCTTAAAGTCTTAAAATTCAAAAGCTAAATTTTAGGCCTTAAAGTTTTTAATTCACTGAAACATTGTGTTGTGTGTCTTAAATCATTTTAAACAGGTCTTAATTCTCCTCTGTCCATGTAAAGCTACCCGATCTGGCCGGCGTCTATTCAATCAACAATCCATCTCAATAAAACCTTTTTCTTTTCTTTTCTTTTTTTTTTTGAAGTTTATATTTAAGTTTTTTATTACAAAGAGATAAATTTACAATAGCTTTTAGACATGTTTACAGCAATTTCTCCAAATTAAATTCCCTAATAAGGGAAATAAAACTAAAATTGCACAGTTCCTCATGATAATGTATCCCTTTATGTTATCTTCCATTCATGCAAAAACTTCACAGAAGTAAGGGGAAGTAGACATAATATTTATAAATAGGCATGAAGTTTAAGGTTATATAACAGAAATGCATTAGGTTAAATAGTGTTAGGTTAAATAGACAAATGTATATTTTTGATTATTTATGTAATTGTCTCCACAATAAATATACTTTTAACAATGTTAAACTTGTCATAAAAAAAGAAATATTATGTTGAAAAAAAGTGTATACAACTAGAATTTTCATCTTTTGACACATTAAAGTATGTTGCTAAGAAATATTTTAAAAAATTGTTGTGGCAAGAAAAAAAAAATCATTGGTCTTAAATTTGACTTGATAAATCCTGCAGAAATCCTGTACATACTTAAATAAAATAAATAAATTATATTAAATGTTACCATAAAGTGATGGTGTGCATGTCTGTCTCTTCTTTTTTCAAGCTGCTTTACAAGCCCTGAAACGAAAGAAGCGATATGAGAAGCAGCTCGCTCAGATAGATGGCACTCTTTCCACGATTGAGTTCCAGAGAGAAGCCTTAGAAAATGCCAATACAAACACAGAAGTGCTTAAAAACATGGGCTTTGCAGCCAAGGCCATGAAGACAGCCCATGAAAATATGTAAGATACCTGATTAGAATGTCTAATTAATTTTTTATCACAAGCATACAGTTAGTAATGTGCAGTAATGTATAGATGTTGATATGTTTTTGAATGTTTTCAGGGATATAGACAAAGTGGATGACCTCATGCAAGACATCACAGAACAACAGGAGCTGGCACAAGAGATTTCTGATGCCATTTCAAGGCCTGTAGGTTTTGGAGAAGAGTTTGATGAGGTAAGTTCTATGCGCAATCTCCATTGTCCCCCCCCCACAAAAAAAACAAAAAAAACACACAACTTAAAATATTAAAAACTATTTCGGATTCTGAGATATTTTAAGAAAACGTAAGAAATTATCATGTCACTCATAAATCATTTTGCTTTTATTAATAAGATCATCAGATTTTGCACATACCTGTGAAAATCATATATATAATTTCTTGGAATAAACAAATACTTAATACGTTCTATTCTGATATTGTTGTTGGTTAATATGGTTTTAAAATATCACTATTATAATGATTTTCACTGCTAGACATTTGAAAATGTACTCACAGACATCTACCTACTCTCTGAACAAAGCTAAATAAAAAGCTTTAAAATGCGGTAGGGCTGGGCGATATGGCAAAAAAAAAAAAATCTAGTTTTTTTTCATAACATTTAACCGATTCTGATTTCGATTTTTTTTGTGTGTGTAACTTGTCAACTTAAAACATTACAACAGCATGGCTGAAGTAACATTCTCTTTATAAGTAACTTGAAAAACCATCTGGTTAAGAAACCATGAAATGCATAAATTGGTCAACAAGGTGTAGCCTATTCCTTCATAGAGCACCGTACTCTCACAAATGAGCGGTTTATAAGGCGCACCATCATGTGGTCGGACAATATCACCCCTTTATTATTCTCCCATTGGTGCATTTATAATGTATATTTTTATTTAAAAATCGCGTTACTTTGATTTAATGAAAAATTAAACTGTCTTAAAACGTAAATTCGAATTAATCGAAAGAATCGCCCAGCCCTATAATCAGGAATGCACAATGTTTTTGGTCCAGTTCTCAAGTATGTGGAGATGTTGCTAGGTCCTCAGACTCATCAGAGCACAGCCACCCTACATGCTGTCATATTCATACATAAACGCCTATTTTTTGCAATATTTTGAAAAATGTATTCTTTATCCAGACATGTACATATATTACATATATTTTTATACCTTTCATATTTGAACATGAACTGCAGATTTCTATTTGTGGGACCTTTTCCATCTGATCCACAAGCATGGTAGAGTTGAATTAGCCTGAGTATCTATGATTCACATCTAATTGAATTAAATCTTGGGTAACAAAGTCAATTTAAAGCCTACTGGCACTGCTGCTTACAAAACCAAAACCTTATATTATGAAAACAAGTACATTATTTTACACAGCTAACAACACACAGTTGTAATCATCATCTTACCAATGATGCACAGGTATTTGTTTGTAACTTGGGTAACAAGTTAAAGTTCTTAAATGCACTGGTATACAAAAGTTCTTCTCTAGCACCATATCAGGTCTGCATTCTTTATTTTAATCCCACTTGCACACCATTCATGCACACCCTCTGTAGCTCTAGCCTTATCTCACAAGGAAATGTAAATATTTTAGGTTTTGTCAGTTTAGTGGCAATTCGTACAAGTTCAGTCATACGAAAACATAAGGTTTTTAAAAGGGACGTGGCGCTAACTCCACCCCTAAACTCAACTGTCATTGGGAAATGAGCAAGTCATACTAAATTGTACGAATGAGATTGTAAGAATTAATACGAATTAGCCACTAAATCAAAAAGTTACGAATTGCTGTGAAATAGTGTTGGATCTGACATTGTAATATTTTGTTTTTCTGCAATACACGTTGCGATATGAATACAATTTCATGGCTTGAATAGCTCTATTTAGGGGAGTGAATCTTGTGTAAAGGAAAAGGAACAAATCGCAAGCATTGGATAAAAATAATGGAGCAAAGACATACAGTTGAAGTCAGAATTATTAGCCCCCCTTTAACAGTACGTCTGATAATATTTTTTCTTCTGGAGAAAGTCTTATTTGTTTTATTTTCTAAAATAAAAACAGTTTTAAATTAAAAAAAAAACATTTTACGGTCAAAATTATTAGCCCCTTTAAGTATTTTTTTTTCTGATGGTCTACAGAACAATCCATCATTATACAATAACTTGCCTAGTTACCCTAACCTGCCTAGTTTACCTAATTAACCTAGTTAAGGTCACTTTAAGCTGTATCGAAGTGTCTTGAAAAATATCTAGTAAAATATTAATTACTGTCATCATGGCAAAGATAAAATAAATCAGTGATTAGAGATAAGTTATTAAAAATATTATGTTTAGAAATGTGTCGAAATAAAATCTCTCCGTTAAACAGAAATTGGTGGAAAAAATAAACAGGGGGCCTAATAATTCAGGGTGGCTGATACTTCAACTTTAAGTGTAATAAAAAGATATAAATATTGAATAATCAAATGTGTAATACCACTTTATTTTTATGAATTTTACCACTTTATTTTACCACTTTATCTTTACTGAAGTTAAAGTACAATCAGTACAATTTATTTTGCTCACACAGGTCTTAAAACACATGTAAATGAAATTGCCACTCCATTATGGTAAACACTCCACAAATCTTATCTGTTCTGAACTGGTTTCTGATCAATTATAATCCAGACTTAATGTTATACACATCTTATGATGTTACGATTGTGGATGAGCACATTCCGATATCAATTCTTAAAGGGGTGGTCCACTACGATATTATATTTTAAACATGGGGCTGATCCGTGAATCTCAGCACATTATGTTAGCTGACCAATCAGAGCCTCTTGAGGGCAGGCTTTTGGAGGAACTAGGAAATATGGCCGCTGTTAGCAGAGTAGCTGTATATAATCAAAGTAAGATAAATGGAAAAAAATAACATGCTTTTTCACAAATGAAGCATGAGCGCACATTGCTTTGCACCCCATATACACATTCAAGCTTTAAAAATACACTCTGGATCACCCCTTTAAATAATATATATTGCGCAGCCCTAACCCCTGATTGAAAGGTATCCCACATTGCTTTTTACATTCTCTACAGTTTGATTTGTGTAGATGTTGACTGAACGATGTGATTCTTGGTCTTTTTAGGATGAGCTTATGGCTGAATTGGAGGAATTGGAACAGGAGGAGCTGGACAGGGACTTGCTGCAAATCAGTGGCACAGAGGATGTCCCTCTGCCCAATGTGCCTTCAAACCCATTACCCAAAAAGACAGCTGACGGTACGTTACATGCTGGTGAATACATATAGTAACAACATTCATTAGGGATTTAAAGATACACTCAAATCACAATACATATCTCGATACTGAACTCTCAATACAGTATTATCTCAATATTGTATGCTATAAAAAGTTTAATATTAGTATTGTCTCTGTTAATTCTCAAACATAGTAAAAAAGCACTAATAATATGTGGACCTACTGTTGACATGCTAAATTTTGTATAGACTTGGGGTGGTTGACTTGAATAGACTTTAAATTGGTCCTAGTCCTTAATGCAGAGGACAGTGATAACATCAAAATAAAACTGTTCATATTTCTGAAGATGAATTATTAATTATGCTAGACACCTATTCTTTGCACTCTGCCATGGACAACATATAAATAGACATTTTTTTGCTGGTAAAATCAGACATTCGTCATTATCAGATTCCCTCTTGTATTATATCCAACGTTATTTAGTACTTAGCTGCCTCTGATACTTTTACTTATTCTCACAACTGAAACACTCATAATCTGAATACAGACATTCACTGAATCTACAGAATACTCCATCAGTTCGCTATTAAAGAATGAACCAAATAAAATACCCCTAAAATGCAATTATGGTGGTTAAAAATGCTTTTATTTCACTGCTGCTCCAGTCAGTGGGTGCCATCACAGTCAGATTAAACAAAACATTTATGCATGCAAATTATAATTACCACCTATGTACAACAAACTAAACAATGTATGCAACGGTGTTACCTGTTATTCGCAGCATAGGCAAATGGTTCTGAGAATGCACACTGACGTAGGCTTCATTCACTGTGCATCCTCTCTCTCAGTGCGTGCTAAACAAACCTAAGCAACCTAACCTGTGTCAGCTCACATTTGGTTTTGAAGCCACAAACCATCATTATGCAAGGTGGTAGTACATGAAGACGGAATTGCCATTTTTGGGTTAAATATACCTTATGAATACAGTAAGCTGACTCCTGTTTAAATCAGGCTCAATATTGCGAATCCTTTAGTTTATGTCTGTGGCTCATTATTATTTTATGATTCTCAATGTTACAATTTATTGTTACACCCCTAAAGCCTAGTTCACGCTACATGACTTCAAGCGTCAGCACATCGATGTTGTTCAGACTACATGAATTGGTATCTTTATATTGCTATGGTGTCACTATGTAAGTGATCCACAAGAAGGGGTCACACATTGCATGATATGCAGTGGTGGAAAGAGTACTGAAGAATCATACTCAAGTAAAAGTACCATTACTTGGCCAAAAATGTAGTGCAAGTAGAGTAAATAAATCTGTAGTAAATATTACTCAAAGTATGAGTAAAAAGTAGACCTTTTAAAAGTACTCAAGAGTAGTGAGTAGTGAGTATTACGCTGTAGAAAAGTTGATGCATTTACAGAATGTTACAATTACACATCCCTGCACAAACATGTAGTGTATTTAGGGATTTTCCCATTTTTGTTTGTTCCTTCCAACCTTCCCAATTATTTGTTTGTTCTCTCCTTCATTCATTCATTCATTTGTTCCCTCCTTCCTTCGTTCACTCGCTCATTCGCTCATATTTTTGTTCTTTCCTACATTAGGTCCTTTTGTTCATTCATTCATTTGTTTCTTTCTTCCTTCCTACCTTCCTTCCTTCCTTCCTTAGTTTGTTCAGTCCTTCCTTGAATTTTTCCTTTATTCGTTTGGTCCTTCTTTCCTCTCTTCATTTGTTTGCTTATTCTTTCTTTCATATTTTTGTTCCTTCCTTCATTAGGTCCTTTGTTCATTCGTTCATACGTTCGTTCCTTTTTTCCTTCCTTAGTTTGTTCAGTCCTTCCTTGAATCCTTCATTTATTTGGTTCTTTGATCCTTCCTTCCATTCCTCGTTCGTTCCTTCCTTTTATTTGGCCCTTCCTTCCATTCTTCATTCGTTCCATTTAGCGATTTGTTTAAGGCTTGTTTGGTGATTTCAGTCATCATACAGTCGACGTCCATCATTTTCAGTGACATGCAGTCTATAAACAGTCTCTGGATGATTGCGTGTACAGATTTTGGACATCTTCTTGGACATTTTTAATGTTTCCTAAAGGCTTGCTGCATTTATAAAGCGCCCATGACTTAAAGTTGTTCAGTATGATGTGATTTACTTTCTATGTGTGATTTAATTGGACAGGAATCACAGGACTGATCTTTCTACTTTAAACAATGACCATAGACAAGAAAGAAAGAAAGTAGTGACTGCAGGTTGAAGGAAATTAGTGGAGTAAAAGTACCGATACTGCACTAAAAATGTACTCAAGGGAAAGTAAAAGTCCATATTTTTAAAACTACTCAGTAAATTACAATTCCTAAGAAAAACTACTTAATTACAGCAGTTTGAGTATTTGTAATTAGTTACTTTATACCACTGATGATATGACAACAACTCTGTCCATCCACCAATCCACAGCGAATAAAATGTCAGAAAGAGCCGAACACTATTGGCTGCATGTGTGATGATGACATCACTGACACACAGCATTTGAAATCTCTCAGAATGCGCAATCAGTTTTCATATTTTATCGTGTCTGTGTAAATGCAGGGGGAATAAAGAGCATCGATGACCATTCTGGCCAATCACAGGCATTTCTGTTACATTTGTGAACACAATGGCCAGTAAACCCATTACTTGCTCTCTCATTGGCTCGTCACTAGTCTGCCAACTGGTCCAGAATATTCAACGTGTTAGATCTTGGATTTTTGTCTGAAAGGTTTTAGTGACACATGAGCTAGCCTCTTTAATGCGTCACTCGGTACACATAAAGAGTCGGCTTGTAGTCCTGTAGTGTCGACTAGGCATAACATTTGTGCTTAAATGATTTAAAAGGGACTTTTTATGCCAAGAGTTTAAATTAGTCTCTGATGTACCTAGAGTGTGTATAAAAAGTTTCAGCTCAAAATACCACGCAAATAACGTTTTATATCTCTTTAAATTGGCACCTTTTACCCTTCCATCTTAATTATGCCGTTTTGGTGACTGTTGCATTCAATTTAAATGAGATTTTGCTCCCAGCCCTTTTTCAAAAAAAAAAAGGCAGAGCTACAAATGCCTATGTGTCAGCATAGTGGCAGATTCAACTAAGGGCCCTGTCATACACCTGGCATAATAAAGCGCAAGGCATGTTTGGTGTGATTTGGTGCCATTTACAGACCAGCGCAACTCTAATTTTCACATTTTGCACCATGTTGTTTAAATAGCAAATCGATTTGCGCCACTTTATGGACTCGTGGGTGTTTTGGTCCTAAAATGAGGTGTGTTAAGGAGCATTGATTGCGCGTTATTTTGATTGAACTATTTTGATGATAAAAAGATGGTCTAAAGTCCAGTGCAGAGCACATTAGTTATGCGCCTATGCGAGTCCAAAAGCTTACGCGTTGCTTAAAACACACAGAATGTACAGCAATGCACAAATATCTTCACTCTTGAAAAAAAAAAAAAAGGATTAAAATGTTTTAAAAATAATTACTTATTACATAAATATGTCGACTGGCTTTTTTCAGTTTATTTATGACAGTTCGCTTTGTATAATGTCGTTATTATTAGCAGTATTATTTATTATATGCATATTTATATTTGTCCACCTGTGGGGTTTTGAAGGTATGTATCACCATATGAGGCTAAAAATTGGACGTGTGTTTGGATATACAAACGCTTCATTATTATTGTTCATTTATTTGTTTGCTGGAAATTAGAAGTGAACTTAGATTTGTTTCAAAACTATTTCTTTACGCTTAACAAATGAAATTAAATATGTAGGCTAATGTCTTCAGTGGAGTGCGTACAACACCATTTCCATATCCACAAATGTAAAAAGTGAAAGTAAATAAATAGAGAAAGTAAAGAGGCCAAATGGAGGAGGCTCATTCTTTATCCTCGCTGCAGATGGTTTATAAATCAAAGTGTTTCTCCTGACTGTTTTTGTCAAGTGTGATTAATACATTTTTAACATTAGAAGTGGACCTTTTAAAGGAAAAAGACTGATATTATTTTCTGCTAGATACCTGGTCATATGGGATTCATTGGAAACGAACATACAGTTAAAGCAGCTAAGCAAGCCCTACAGTTGGATATAACAGTGTAAAATGTCTGTGTCTGATGTGAAACCTATTTTAAATCTGTATATTAATGAGAAATGGCAAATAGAATGGGATAAATGTAGAAATAACTAATTGTATGAAGTGAATCCATTTGTGAATGAAAGAAATAATTACCATTTTGAAAATAGACATTAGAAAAAGATACACGCATATTTATTTCAAGGGGAAGAAAGGCCTATATGTGACTTGTGTAAGAATATTTTGACGATAAAACATATTTTAATAAAATGTGTATTTTTAAATGATATTGGAGAATGTTTTTATTCAGGAAATATTTTAAGTGAAATGTTTCAAAAGGTGCCTTCTGGAGCAATTTATCTTTAATCAAACTAAAAGATTGTATTTAATTTTTTTTCAGGGTTGTTGCTTTTTGTATGTTACTGTTTTTTTTTTTTTTTTTTTTTTACAATGTATGTTTGTTAAGAAACTGATATGATTATATATTGTATATTTAGTATATGTTTTGCCATGAATATAGCCAATGCTGCTGATATGGCATTTAACCATAAATAAATAAATAAATAAATAAATAAATAAATAAATAAATAAATAAATAAATAAATAAATACCATTAGAAAAAGTGTGCGTCTATATTCACACACTTTTGCTGTGCTTAAACACCTTCAGGGTTTATACACATTTTTACTACTCAAATAAAACATGCAACAACACATTTAGATTAATTTAATCTTTATATCAATGTAAAATGTATTTAGATAATGTTCACACAGCACTAAGAATGTGAGAGCATGTGCTTGACCATAGACAGTAAAGACAACTAACCCATATTTAAGTATACAGACATTTGTTGAACTAATTTCCATGACTTTTCCAAAACTTTGTGGGTTTTTCATTTTTTCCCAAACTTTTTCCCGGCCTGGAAATTGCTATTTCAAAATTCCATGACCTTTCCAGGTTTTTCATGACTGTATGAAGCCTGCAAAAGTGATTTTGCCTAATACGTCCTCTTTTAAGTATATCAAAAATTCTGGTGATTGGCTGTTGTAAAGGGAAAAAAAGGTCATTTATTAAATATATTCGTTTAGCAAATTACAATTATTTTTATGAATAAAAATTTGGTGGGTTAAAGAGAAATGCAAACCCCCATTTAATGATCCTTAATATTTGTAGAAAAACATTCCGAGATGTTTCCTAATGGAAGCTTGTAATAACCATGTCTGTTTGTTTTCATTCCAGCCCAGAAAAAGAGACAAGAAGAGGATGAGGATGACATGGAGGAACTCAAAGCATGGGCCATGTGAATTATTTAATCTAATAGACTATCATTTTCTGTCCAGGTTAGCTTGTCTAGGCATTCCCGATCAACTTCAGTGGGTTAACACTACAAAAAACATTTTCTGAGTTCCCATATCTCTTTCAATATGTCTAAAGCAAAAGTTCAAAAGAGAGTGGATCCGAAGCAAGTTATTAAGACAATAAAATCTGATGACAAAATATGTGAAGTGACCTTTAAACGTTTGGCAGCGATTTTTACTTTGTGTGTAATCCTTCTGTGCTTCTGATTTTTCACTCTTATGAAAAAAAGAAGTATGGTTAATTGGGCTTCTCTACTCGTCAGAAATGTGTTGTTTTGGTTCGTTGTAAACATTGTGTTTGTCAGTACACAAGTTACACGGTCAACTCACTGTTAAATACACTTGGTACTGTTATTTGCTTCAATCTTTCAAACCTGTTGTGCTCTGTTAAATCCATTTTAGTCAGCACTTCCAACAACAAACAGGTTTTTGCAGATTGTTCACAGGATCATATTTTAGTTTGGTAAAAAAAAAATCTGATTGGAATAACTGACATAATTTTTGGCCTCAACTACATTTTCCTCATAATTTTAAGATGCGAAAATGCTGTATCTATTCAGGCTCGTGTACATTTGTATGTTTAAAAAATTCAGGGGGGTTTTATTTGAAAGATCATCACACTTTGGATTCTTGTTTTCTATCTTCCTTAGTTGTGGTAGGATTATGAATATATAAAGGGTAACTTCCATCTTCCATTTTGCACTCAATCTGCAGAGTGCAAGAACATTTAAAGAACTGTCTGCTGTGTTATGTGCCTTAATTAATGGCAACTTGACTTTATATTGACTGTGTGTGGGGGAAAAAGAGTGAGGCATGGTGTATGTACTTCATCTAGTTATTAAATAATTTCTCTCTGGTCTTGTTTTTTTTTTTTTTTTCTTTCAAAAAGTTATTGTCCATCTTCATGTAGGTGTTTGTCTGGGCCAACATAGATTTTCATTAAAGCACTGTTGTATTTACATTTCAACATAAGGCTTTTATTCATGGTGTTTTCCATACATGTCTGGAAGTGGCTACAAAACAAACTATTTCAATAATGGCAATAATTTTAACTGTAAATAAAAAAATAATCGAGAAAGATGTCATCTGTAGCTGGAAACTCTCCAGTTTTCTCACCAAATTGGGCTAATCAGTTTGTTTTTTATATATCTGTGAGTAAAGATTTGACATGTAACTATTGTCCTCCATAGTAATTTTTCCTACTATGAATGATAATGATTACAGGTTTTCACCTTTCTTCAAAATATCCTTTGTGTTCATCATAAGAGAATGAACAGATTTGGAACAAGGGAAGGATGAGTACATCTTCATTTTTAGCTTGAAATTGGTTTAAAGGTCCCGTGAAGTGCTTTGAAATATGTATTTTTAATCGATCTCAACCGAAACACGAAGTGACGATGGGACATCCTGTAGCTTTAAATTGTTTTAAATCACCCAATACCGTTTAATTACCACTCTGCCAGCGATAGTGGTTGAGCTCAAGCACATCAAAAGAAAAGCAAATGATACGCATCTTAAAGGAGGCGGGGCATGTCAGATACTAGAGAGAATTTGATTGGTTTTGATTTAATGAGAAACTGAAGTACGAGGTGACGAATAAATTTGTTGATCCTTTTAGGCGGAAGGGACAAACTACAAGCTTTACATGTTTATATCAGTTTTATATCTTCTAAATGTTATTCTAAATGCCTTGATGTCAGAGGAGAATGGCCAAGCTTCTGGATAGGCTAGAAAACTGGGTTGGGCTGTCTGGGACTTCTAATGGTCTTCTAATGGTTCAGATAGTACCTTGAAAGGAGAGGTTACTATGTCAGTATAGGTGACCATAGGTCGAGGTGGACACCCATGACATGTGGAGTCCCACAAGGCTCAATTCTGGCACAAGGTGCCAAGGTGAATGTGTACCTTTTCTCTAAGGGTCATACAACAGAAAATAAGGTCAAGAATCTTGGTGTGACTCTGGAGTCAGATCTCAGTTTCAACAGTCATGTCAAAGCAGTCAGTAAATCAGCTATGATCTCAAAAATATTGCAAGAATTAGATGCTTTGTTTCCAGTAACGACTTAGAGAAACTTGTTTATGCTTTAATCAGCAGCAGGGTGGATTACTGTAACGGCCTCCTCACTGGCCTTCCCAAAAAGACAGTCAGACAGTTGCAGCTCATCCAGAACGCTGCGGCCAGGATTCTGACCAGAACCAGGAAATCAGAGCACATCACACCTGTCCTCAGGTCTCTACACTGGCTTTAAAATAGATTTTAAAGTATTACTACTGGTCTATAAATCACTAAATGGCCTAGGACCCCAATACATTACAGATATGCTGACTAAATACAAACCTAACAGATCACTCACATCTTTAGGATCATATAAACTAGAAATTCCAAGAGTTCAGTCAAAGCAGGGTGAATCTGCTTTTAGCTATTACGCCCCTCGCTGCTGGAATCAGCTTCCAGAAATGATCAGATGTGCTCCAACATTAGGCACATTCAAATCAAGACTGAAAACACATCTGTTTAGCTGTGCCTTTGTTGAATGAGCACTGTGCTACGTCCAACAGATCGCACTATTGTGTCTTTCTTTTCTTTTTCATTCTTTTATAACTTTTCTTAACACATTTTAATCTGTTTTTTATGTTTTTTTTATCATTTGTTTTTATTTTCTTATACTTCAATTTTATTTCTGTTTATGTAAAACACTTTGAATTGCCACTGTGAATGAAATGTGCTATATAAATAAACTTGCCTTGCCTTGATAGAAAGGCAACAGTAACTCAAATAACCACTCGTTACAACCGAGGTATGCAGTAGAGCATCTCTAAACACATGTCAAACCTTGAGGTGGATGGGCTACAGCAGCAGAAGACCACATCGGGAGCCATTCCTGTCAGCTGAGAACAGGAAACTGAGGCTATAATTCACACAGGTTCACCAAAATTGCACAATAGAAGGTTGGAAAAACGTTGCCTGGTCTGATGAGTCTCGATTTCTGCTGCAACATTCAGATGTCAGAATTTGAAATCAACAACATGAAAGCATGGATCCATACTGCCTTGTATCAGCTGTTAAGGCTGCTGGTGGTGTTGTAATAGTGTGGGGGATATTTTCTTGGCACACATATTCATACCTGTCAACCCTCCCGTTTTTCCCGGGATTCTCCCGTATTTTACAGTTCTATCCCGCTATTATCCCGTAAATGTATTTTCCCGTATTTTTCCCGTATTTTCAGTCGTTCTCTGACGGCTGTCAATAAACATTAACCCCTTCAGACCTGAATTATGTTCCAAAGATGTCCATTGTAATGGACGCAGGGTCTGAAGGGGTTAAAGAGCTGATCCTCCCTATACGCAACCCATACCGCCGAACCACCGGGGGCCGCCCTTGCTCTTAAATCTGTTGGAATCTGTCTGTGCTTTCGGTTTATTTAGGCGAGAAACACTCTGAAATAAATATTAAAACGGCGGGATTTACTTTCCTTTTCATTACAGGTGCCGTCGCTCCTCCTAAACAATTCTCAAAACAGTCATAAAGCAGTGCGTGACTGTCAGCTGACGCGTCCATAGTGATAAACAGACGCTGTTTCCCAAACGGATTCTGTACACTCGATTAGAGGCATAGTGAAAGTGGATACTGGGTTTTGTGTTTGTGTTTGAATAGATACGTACACATAATTAATAATAATAACATCTAAAGATGTCGATCTTAATGAGGTTTTTTTTCAAACACAAATAATTTTTTCCTAAATGAGCATAAAACTTTAGGTAAGCAATCGAATGCTTTCATTATAACTATATATGTAAACTTCTTTTATTTATAACAGTGAGGCCTGTTATTTAATGTAATCAAACAAAAAATCTAAATAAATGAGATTCATTCACTGCTCTTTATTCAGAATTTGTGAGTTATACAGTGAGGAAAAGATTAATAAGATTTGATAACTTGATCCTATTTCTTTATAACAGCTAATTTTAATAAGCTAAACTGTTTGCTAACGTATACTATAAAAATTTCTTCTTCTTAATAATATAAAGAATTATAACCGACTGTTTAACTGTTTATTTACTTTGAAACGGCTCCAGAAGGACATATTTAACAAGTTTTTTTTTTATCTGTTTTTTTTGGGGGGGGGGGGGGGGGGGGGATCCCTTATTTTTACATCCCATTGTTGACAGGTATGCATATTTTCTCGGTCAGCACCACAGTCTACCTGAGTATTGTTGCTGACCTTTTCCACCCATTTATAACCACAGTGTACCCATCTTCTAATGACTACTTCCAGCAGGATAACACACCATGTCATAAAGCGAGAATCATCTCAGACTGGTTTCTTGAACATGACAATGAATTCACTGTATTCAAATGGCCTCCACAGTCACCAGACCTCAATCCAACAGAGCATTTTTGGGATGTGTGGAACGGCAGAGTCGCATCACGTAACTATTTTACATTTTCGTCACCTTAGAATTATGAGGTTCTATCTGACATTTTTGTCAAAAATGAGTTATTGGCGTATTCAGAGTCGCATCATGGATTTTTTTTAAAGATATGTTTTCCAGTACTGGGTATTCCGCTGCGTAAAACATACGCTGGAATAGTTCTTTCCACTATAGTGACCCCTGATAAATAAGAGACTAAGCTAAAGAAAAATTTATTAAAATTTTTAAGATACAGCTTTTCTTTCTTTGCTTCTAAGGCAATTCACGACTATGCTCATTGCCATTTACATATAATGCTATCAGCAGTGACTTTTACATTACACTTCAACTGTGACAACTGAACTGAAGCAGGTTTAATACTAGAACTTAATTTATGTTAAGCTATGTTAATGACTTGAATTATTATGTCAAAAATACCAGAAATTCTTTCATATTAAACAGTAAAATCTGAAGATTTTGTTACAGTATGCCTATAGGGTAAATTATTGTAAAGTACAACTAGCATATCAAACTTACGAGCGAAGTATTAAAAGTGATAGGGGCGGAATAAGGTCAATAATTCCAAGGTGATGTTTTAGTTTCAGTTTAGTGGCTAATTCGTACTAATTCAGTCGTATAACAATGTATGGTTTTAAAAGGGGGCGTGGCACCCAACCCCTCCCCAAAACCCAACCATCACTGAGGGATAAGCAAATTGTACTAAATTGTACGAATAGGAACGTTCAAATTCATACAAACCAGCCAGAAATTGCCGTGAGATCGTGTTGACAATGCAGAAGAGCTGAAGGCCATTCTGAGAGCGACCTGGGCTTCATAACAGCCCAGCAGTTCCACAGACTGATCATCTCCATGCCACGTCACATTGCTGAACAGTTCCATAGCCAGGGGGTGTTCCTGTGGTTAAGAAGACCCACCCCTCACTGACAAAGGTCCAGAATTTATCCCATACATGAGTACATTTGTCCTATTTTGACTGCTGTGCCATCATAAATGGTAAAAAATGACCCATCGAAAAAAGGCTTTAAGGCCAAGCAGAGTTCTGGTGTTACTTCAGTTAATCAGTTTTGGCCAATGGAAACTATTATTTTTCATGAGTCCAACATCCAGCTGTGCAAGAAAACATCTGACATAAGCGAAGTCATCTTTCGCTACTGTCTTGTTTTTAAATAGAGAAAACATTTGACAAGTAAATTTATTTTAATTCTAGACTTATTCTTGAAAGTAAACATGACCAAAAAAAAAAACGTGTGAAAGCACTTTTACAAGAGAGGCTAGAAAAATTGTGAAGCTCTAAATTATTATTATTATAATTATTGTTATTGTTTTCATTTTATTATTCAAATGGCCAAATTCTGACTGAGGAATGTTGAATGTGCTGGCCAGTTTGTTATTTGCCTAATAAATCACAGCTACAGTCTTTAATTTAAAACTCTTTTTCTAAAGATATATGATGTAATAAATTTGTATTTTAAAAATAAATATTTTTCATTGTTTTTATTCTAAATATTTAGGAAATATTTTTGGTACATCAAAGCGTGTATTAGCCACGTTGTATACAAAAAGACCATCTGTGGTCGAGCTTTTTCGTACAGAGAGCCTAATCTATACAATACCCTTCAGCATCAGGCATGCTGTTTCTCTGAACAATTTTAAGAAACTTACCATTGCTTTTAACTTAGATTGATTATTTTTGTCAATTTAATCATTCAATTTTGTTGGTCTTATTGTGGTGTTTTTTTTTTAATTGAACTGCTGTGTGCCTTGTAGCGCTTTGGGTTTGAGAAAAGCACACTATAAATAAAATGTATCATTATTATGATGATGATGACCATCTGACAAGCTTATTCAGCTGAAAATAGTGCTTAAAATGTCACCTAAATGCGGTGATTAAATCTCATGAAGTGAGGTGAATGAGCTGAATAACTTGCAAAAAGGTCCACTTCTTGAGAAAAAAAAGATCCACCCCTTTCATCAGGCTGGCTAATGGGCAGCTGAATTATTTCATTCAAAAGGAACTCCGACAAGTATTGAGCGCTGTACATGTCCATACTTTTCAGTCCAAGATATTTATGTAATATTCTCCTTTTCTGTGATTCTGAATGGGCTATGCACAGCTAGTGTTTGTTAGCCAATGATGAACTTCCGGTGAGAGCTTTATGTGACTATTTTCAATTTCATAATGTTCCTTTTACAGCATCGATGTTGTAATGTAATTCAAATATAATCAGTTAAATAGACTAAAGGGGGTCGCACACCAGAAGCGCCACGTCGCACACTAGCTATGTTTCCATCCAAAAATGCGAATGAACTTTAGCTGGATGTAAACTACTGTTCATATTTCTAACGTGCGAATGTGCGCGTCTGATGTGCGATACTTCAAGCTGGCATCCGGTGTGCGACCTGCTTTAAGCATCCATTTTGGCTGTAAAAGCATAAAAAGAGACGAAAGAGTGTTTAAATGCAGGCAACATCATTAGCCACTGGCTAGCGCAGAAACTTCATTGAAAATACTGTGGGTAAAATTCATTTCTATATTTTAAAGACATGGCGTGGAAAAATATTATTTAATGCAGTGCTTCTTGTTTGGTCCGAGACCCACTTTATATTGTCTCAGCCACGCAGTGAAGATGGCTAGATTTTAAAGAATCAAATCTTAAACGCGGCGATTTTGAATGGGATGACAATTAATTAGTAGTTATAACCGGAAGCCCATTGGCTGGCTGACTGAAATTAAAACATAAGGCTTAATAAAATGTAAATAAACACATGAAATATTTGAGTGTAATATGAATTTAGATAATACACGAGTTTCACTTTTTGAATTAAATTACTGAAATAAAAAAAAACTTCCTGCAGATATTCTTAGATGCACTTGTGGTTGTGTTTATTTTTTTTACGGTCATTGATCTGTACGCAAGTCAGACCTGGGAACTCTTAGGAAACAACTCAGTTTCCGGGGAAATATTTTATGGTTGCACTTATAACTCGCAGAGAAATGCCTAAACATTTAAATGATTACTAAAATACACGCGAAAGTTGCTAGGAGTTGCCATCTGTTTATTCTGCGGCGGGACAAGTACTAAAATACAGCGATGCGGGAAATGAAAATCGGACACTCGACGGGTTTCTGCTCTATTCACGCTGCTTTGAGCCACATTCATGAGCGCTTCGAGTCGGAGGACACCCATGATAAACGCGCGCGCATCCTGGAAGACACGACACAGCTTCTAACGGGCGCTCCTCTCGAATGGCTCTTCCCTGAAGCGATCGCCGACTCGAGAGACCAGTACTTAAGGGTAGTGAACTCGTTCACTTGCTACGCTGCCCTGCCAGTATGTGACACAGACAGCGGCACTTTACCTGTCCAGAGTTATGAGAGCATACCTGTCAAATCTCAGGCGGTCAGTGCGGTGTTACTTGCGTTGTCTGCGCAGATTGAGAAGTCCCTCGTGAATCAAAACACTTCATCAATAAGGTCTCTAGTTCGTACACTAGCCCCCTCACTCTATATATTCGCCATTACACACCTGCAAGAGCAACCCTGGACTAACGCACCCTCAAGAAAAAAGGCTTCAGAACTCCTAACAGCAGTTATGAGAATGACAGGCAGCAGGTCAGTGCAGGAATTGCTGTCTGGAAAGCCTGATGAAGACCAGAAAGGGGTTTTCGGTCCAGTTCTTCACACACTGCAGTCAGAATTAACTCAGTAAGTATCATTTCCCTCTCACGAAGAGTCTGATAAACTACATTTCATTAGGTTAGTTCCTTTTGTCTTTTTGTGTTCAAGTAATTGCTGGAGTTTTATCGCGGTATACGGTATTATCATGATAGGTACGAAAGGTAAAACAAAAGATACTTATGGGACGATAACTGGTTTCAAGGTTTACCGCGGTTTGGAAAAGTCAAGGTTTTAATACCATTCCTAAGGTATGTGTAAGATATTTGCTTTATTATTAATTTTTTAAAACATGTTTTTCACAACTATTTTGTTTAGTTTTTTAGGGCAACATTATCTCCAGCAGAAAAGGAACCTCTACATACAAAGCTACTGGTCAAAAATATTTTAGATGTTTCATTCATTCATTCATTCATTATCTTGTCGGCTTAGTCCCTTTATTAATCCGGGGTCGCCACAGCGGAATCAAC
>CAIGQQ010029579.1:186458-201295 GCA_903798035.1 Danio albolineatus
AACCCATCTCTGGGAAACATCCACACACACACATTCACACTCATACACTACGGACAATTTAGCCTACCCAATTCACCTGTACCACATGTCTTTGGACTTGAGGGGGAAACCGGAGCACCCGAAGGAAACCCACGCAACCACGGGGAGAACATGCAAACTCCACACAGAAATGCCAACTGACCCAGCCGGGGTTCGAACCAGTGACCTTCTTGCTGTGAGGTGAACGTGCTAACCACTACGCCACCGTGGCGCCATTTTAGATGTTTCTTAAAATAAAATATATTATGCTCAGTGGGGGAAAAGTTTTTTTTTTTTTTCTTTTTTAAAATATTATTATTAATTTTTAAAGACATTTTAAAAGAATATTTTGGGAGCATTAATCAGTACTAATCACAATACTCAATACTGTGATATAGTGCTATTTTTATCCAAGGTTATGCCGTCAGAATCTCATACCAGCCCATGCCTTTTCAGAGTAAACAAATATTTTAACCAAAAAAATTACAAAAGGATTATAAAGCACAATCTCTAACACTTTTAAATGAAGTCTCAATTATAAATGTTGTAGCAAAGTTGGTTTTATGTTTGCACATTTGGACTTTCTCGATAATAAAATTTCTGAAAAGTACTATTTGCAAATTCTAAATACAGAAATCTTAGTGCTGCAGCCAATGACTATCAAAGTACTATGTTGTTCAAAGTCAAACAGATGTGCTACAAACCACTAATGTAGTGGTAATGTAGTAGAGCAATTCCATGCAAATGTCAACCTTGCCATGAAAAAATTAAGTTTTCATCATAAATAGCGAAACCCTTTAAATTTTTTTGTGTATCCTTGTATTTTACAGTGCTGTACAAATACTAAAAAATGTCTCAGTCTGTGTTTTCAAACAATTATATTTGTTTTACCAAAATCTCACAAGTGGAAATTTCACATTCATAACAGAAAAGTGTCACATCCATAACAAAGCTTTTTCTTCATAAACAAAAATGTAAATTAAAATAAAACCAACCATTTTTGTTCTATAGAGAGCCGACACTTACCTTGTGATTATCATTATTTCTTTTGGATTGTGCAGTTTAATCCACAGAATTTCTTCAAAGTATGTTGTATACTGTAAACTCGCAAACTTTTTTCATCACATCCATAACACATGTTTATTTTCCTCATTTAAAGTATAAAAATAGTTTTCAGATTGATATTTTTCTTATCCCATAATTCTGTGTATATTTGTTTTGGAAAATGTAAACAGATGCTTCAATTTAATGTCAACATATACCTTATCTGTGCATTTATGTTTTGAGTTTTCACTGCATATGTCACATCCATAACGCTGGAATTGCTCAGTAACAGATGTACAGAACAACTAATGTTGTTTTCAAATCAAATCAAATCACTTTTATTGTCACATCATCAGCAGCACGTGTGCTATGATGAGTGAAAAGCTTAGGTGCTGGCTCCAGACAGTGCAAATACAGGTAGTGCAAATACAACGACAGTGCAAAACACAGACAGTGCAAATACAACAACAGTGCAGAATAAAACACGCAACAAAATACTCCCAAAGGGAAACAAAACAATGTACAATTGCAATGTTGACAGCAGTACGTATAAGACGATGAATATGTGAATAGATTTACCTGTAGTTGTAGGCAGTATTGTTTTAAGTGTGGATTGATTAAAGTGCAGTGCATGCTACTGTACATGTTGATGGTTTTAATGTCATACTTGCATGTGATTTCACTCTGAATATTTAAAGTAGCGTGCTGAACAATATAGAGATTGTCACACATTGGCACTGTTGAAAAACGAATGAAAGTAAGAATGTAAAAGCAACTTTACCTCAGTTTGTCAATGGATTATAATCAACAGTGAGAAAAAGTTAATGTTAGTTATGTTATTATTAGTTTAAAAAATACAACAGAATTTTATTGAGTAAAATGATTATGACTAGCCATTAACTAAGAAATGAACATCACATAATATTAAAGATTTATCCGTTTTCATCCTGAGTTTAGTTAAGCTAGCTATATTTGAATAGCCCTATAAATAGTCACAGAGTTTTCAATCATTGTTTCAGCATGCAATGAAGTTGGTCAGATTAACATTAATGTTTAACTCATTGTAAAATAAACTATTGTTTAGAATTCTTGAAAATGATATGTACATCAATTGAACATCAAAATAATTTCTGTAGTCAATTGCAACTATTCTTTTAAATCGTGTAATTGTAAGTAAAATAGTATTTACAGTAGAAAACATCCAATAATCAAGGAAACATTGTGAAGAACTATGGAAATGTATTGATCAAGTGTTTAAGGCCTGTTGAGTTTTAAGTTTAAAATTGTTTGATTGAAGCACATTTCTAATACTTGTTCTTTATTCTGCTCAGGAAGAACTGGAAGCGTAACCAGGCAGTGAAGCATGTGTTCTCCTGTACGCTTGTGCAGGTTGGACAGCCCTGGTTAACTGATTATTTGGAGAACGTGTTTCCTCCGTCTCTGCTGATTTCTGATGATTATCACACAGAAAACAAAATATTAGGTGTGCACTGCCTGCATCACATTGTGCTCAACGTGGTAAGTAAATACTCATTAATACTTTACAACGATTGTATTTGCCAAAAATGTCTTGCTTCATAACAAACATGAAGACGCATTCGCAGAATGTCTATCAAATGAAGGTAATGTCTATCAAATGAAGTGTCTGTAAACACTGACTAGGTTTACATGAACATCAGTAATTAAATTAATCTGAATGACAATGATATGATTAAGACATTTACATGAGTTGCTTTTTGAATGTTCCTTTCATGAACCTGTTTTACATGTTATAGGACATAGATCGATTAACGTCATTGCGTCACCACCCTATCCATGTTTCCTCTAGAGCAGGCATGTCCAAAGTCCGGCCCGCGGGCCAATCACGGCCCGCAGTCAGATTTCATACGGCCCGCAGATTCCATCTCATAATGTGTTATTTATGGCTCGCTAGCTCTGTTAGAAAAAATAAACCAAGGGAGAGTAACCAATAGCATTAGAGATAACAAGTAAACCAAGGCCCGCCCCAAGACAAAAATCGAAACCAATGACTGTAAAAAATATGGACGACGCGACAGCCCCTTTTCCCATTAAACGCTTTGAAGGAAAAAAACACCTCGTGATGGGCACAAACTGTCGCAAAACACTGCTGAAATTGGAGCCTGGGCATGCGCAGAAGGACTGCCTGATGGAGCCAGAGGCGGAGCCGCGGAATCAAGCTTCCAACCAAACGCTTGTACATCAAATGAACCACGCCCCCCGAACTTCTCAATTGACTGCCGGTGTCTTCACTATAACAGAGGCTCGCTAATGTAAATATAAGAACTTACATTTAAAAACACGTAATAATATATGATTTAAAAACGGTGTGATTTAAGCGGTTATAAATTAATTAAAGCAATATGTTATACTGCAGAAAGAAACGATCTTTCATACACTCTAGCCTGATTAAGACTAATATGAGCACAAAAAATATTCTTCTTGTAACAGGGTTGCTGGTATTGTTATCTTCACAGGGGTAGAACTAACACTTGTAAAATATGAACAATAACATATAAACAACACATACATTTATTATTAATCAACAGGACTCAAAATATACACACCATAGACAGCTATTTACTATGCGGGAAAAATTGTGTGTTTAAAAGATAAATACAGCAAGATTTCTAAATATCAACAGAATATTTACACGTCCCATTCCTGCACTATATAAAATAATTAAACTTAGCAGTATTAATGCATCAACTGATGTCTATCAGCTGCTGAACATCGCTTGTATATAATTTTTTGCCTCCGTTATCATTTGGTTTATTCGATGCCTTTATTATATCTGGCAAAGAGGAATATACATTCATTTTAATGTTTATTAGGAGTTTTTAAATAAGCCAATGGTAAATGATGGATAGAAATAATATATCACATTTACAGCTCTATTTGTTATATAAGATAATGTTTCTAGAACATTAATATTTTATAACAGCAAACTCAGTAGATTAACTCAATAACATGCAGAAACTCAAAACGTAAGAGACTTTAAATCAAGTTCAAATAACGTTAGATCAATGTGGAGATCGGCTAACATTAGTTTTGTCTTCCTAATTATTATTACAAACCCATAAAGAGAATTACTGCTGGATAACGATCACCTGCATTTCCCCCGTCATGGCTAGGCGTGTATCAGCGATCTAAAAAAGCCCGATAAAGCCCTGACCTTTTTCTGATTCTGTGGGTCAGACAGTGTAGTTTACTGCTGAACTCATTTAATCATGGTAAAGTAACACAGAAATGGAATAATGACTCTCCTCCCGAAGCTCTGACGGTGTGCTTTGAGAAGCTGTCAATCAGAACTGTCAATCATGATGACACGCCCAGCGTTAAATTACTGGCTAAAACACACTCTTTACAAAAATGAAGATCTGCACCTATACCACCATTATAAACAGCGCCTTAATTGACCAGAACCATCTTTCGGGACATTTTATTGCAAGTGTAATGATTTTTTTTATGTGGGCTCAAGTCTCGTTCGTTAACATGGAGGAGGCGGGCTTTATGACTTGTACTGCAGCCAGCCCCCAGGGGGCGATCTAACGGCCGAAACCCTCACTCGAAAGCAGGCGTGCGGCACACTTGATCGAAACAGTTTGGCGCAAGCAGAGAAGAGCCAGCGAGCGAGCGGAGAGAACTGAACGCGCGCGCGGTGCAGGCATGACCTCACTCGCGAGAGCGTACATCGTGCGCACAGACGATGATGTGCGCGCGAGGCCCGTTTCCTCGAGGTGGATCAGTTCAGCGCGCGCGTGAAGATCTCGCGCTTAGGACTGTAATTTGCTCGCGATTCACTTTCTGTTTAAACTTCACAGCTGCGCTCGATTAATTTTGGCATTGATTTGCCGCCATATATAATCTTCCTGTAGTTGTTATGCAAACTTTGGCTTCCTGAAAGACCTTTTAGAAGGCAAGAGCAAAATTCACTTTTTTTTACTTTAATGATAACAGACCACTTTGCATTACTTATAACTCCTGTTTAAAATGTTCATGAGGCAAAGATAGATATCAAACTCATAGAAATGTAAGGTATTCTATACAGTTTGTTCAATTTTATCTGACTCTCCAGATATGAAAGAAAGGCATAATTGTGTGTTTAGAGTTGTTCATGCCTGAGTGGCTTATATTTGGTTATATTGCCATTTGAAAAATAAAGGTAATTGTGACAATGAAAATAGTTTTATAACAGTGTGTATTTTCATGAAACTTTTGTGGTGAAAAAAATGTCAGAAGGAACTATTGGCCCCCGGGCATCTTCACTTTATCAAATTTGGCCCTCTTTGCAAAAAGTTTGGACACCCCTGCTCTAGAGTTTCATGCAATTTCTGGTGTTTCATTTTTAATTTTTTGACTTTAAATGAAGTTTCACTTACATTCAGGATCATTTCGTTCATGCCCCTTGACAATACCACCTTGGTATATTAAGAAGCCATCTGTTATAATGCATCTGTCTCAGTTTTAAAAAGGGAAATCCACCCAAAGGTTTATCAGGAAGAATTTATGAACATACGGTGCAATCTACCAACTTATGTACCATACAGACGGTTCAAAATCAGATGGACGAGTATCTGCTGCAGCAGTCATTGGTTCAGAGTGTTTCAGAAAGAGTATTCCCGGACAAAGCTCGATATTCACCGCTGAAGCTTGTGCTGTTTTTAGCCCTGGAACAAATAGAAAACAGCGAGAACAGCAATGCCAGTTTTTAATTTGCACAGATTCCATATCTTGCTTACAAGCACTTGAGTCTAGGCATGGGATGATAACCATTTTCAAGATATAGCGAGGTTTACAAAAGTCAAGGTTTTCATACCGCCATACAAATTTTTTATTTACGTTTTTTTTTTAGTTTTTTGGTGTAAATTGGAAAGACATCTGTGTTTTTGAAACAAATGAAGACAGCAGAAGTCAATGATTCACTTGAATTATTCAGCCTAACATGTTTACTGCTCCAAAATACTTGAAATGTTTCTCAAGATAAAATATTTTGGTTCAAAGGGGAAAAGGTTTTGTTTTTTCGGCATGCATTTAAAAAGAAAATATTTTAGAGCAGGAAACACAATACCGTCATACCGCGATATTTTTAGCTAAGGTTATCATACCGTCAGAAGAAGAAAGACCCTTTAATAGAATTTTTAATATTTTTAATATTTTTTAATAGAATTTGTATTTTTAAATGATATTAGAGAGTGTTTTTATTTGGGAAATATTTTAAGTGAAATGTTACATATTCACAAGCAATTTTAGAATATGTATCTTTAATCAAACTAAAAGATTGTATATGACTCTTCAATATTGTTGCTATTTGTATGTTACTGTTGTATTTAATTTTTTTTTTTTTTTTACAATATATGTTTGCTAAGAAACTGATGTGATCATAGATTGTATATTTAGTATATGTTTTACTATGAATATAGCCAATGTTGCTGATGTGGCATTAAAACCTAAATAAATAAATTGCCTCTTGACAAACTTAGATATTGGATTCGAGTATGAAATAAGGACTGGTGGAAGAATGTTGTTTTAATGGAATTTGATACCACATGCTGAATGAGATAAACCATTTCGCAATGTGGGTGTCTATGGTCCTTTACTGACTCAGTATGTGCAGAGAGTAATGATCAGGGCCAGATGAAATCTGCGGACATTTTTTGCCATTTCTGCGCAGAATTTTGTTAAAACTCTGCGGATTTATGCAGAATGATTTTGGGAATATCATAACTAAAACCTTAATATATGAAATAAAAAGTAATATCTTTTTAACTTTTTATTTAATGCTTACAATGTGAATCCAATTATATCCACTTTATTTGGTAAACAAAGCAAGCCTCTCATATAACATATCTACTAAAAGACAGAAAATATTACTTCACAATCTGTATTGTAAATAAATCATATGAATATTTTCATATTAGTCAATAATTTTACTGAAATTCATTTAAAAACTGAACAAATATACATTTACACACATTTACACAAGTAAATAAACTGAATCAATGATGGGCTAAACATCTGCGGAATTCTGCACGCGCAGATTCTGTGTGGCCCTAGTAATGACAAACAGACCTGTGTGTATGGAATATCCTGTCGCAAAATGTGGCAAAAAGTCCTACACGACAGTAATGGTTTGATTAAGGTGTTTACATGTCTGTATTGCTCTTCAGTACAGTTGTTTAAATTGGCATACTCCACATATCTTAATTATATTTCTGTTTAGTTGGATTATGACTTTAGTCAGATTAAGGTAATCAAAATCACTGTTTGGTTAGGAGACTCTTAATTAGAGTATTGTTGTCATAATCTGATTATTGGTGTTCATGTAAACATACTCACTGTTTGGTCTTCTTTTACAGCCAGCTGCTGATCTGAGGCAGTTCAATAGAGCCCAGGTGCTGTATCATACTCTGTTCAATCATTTACACACATCCGAGGCGGCGCTCATACAGGTAACAATTTCACTTGACTTTTACAAACTTTAGTTTTGATTTTTGGATTATCTAACCTTGTTGTATTTACTGTTCAGGTTGTGCTGCCCTGCCTTATAGACTTGCTACCCATCCTTGAGAAACCTCAAGCTCATCCAAGTTTTCCATTTAAATCAAATCGCTTTGATGAATTACTGTGGCACACTTTGACATACATGGAAATGGAGCACAAGCTAGACCTCCGTCAAGTGTATGCTAAAAATCTTGTCCTACTTATTGACAGGTGAGGTCTAAATCATTTTTAATGTCAGTATTAAGGCAGAATTATTCACCGTGTGTCAGCGCACGCAACAATTTTAATCTTTTTGGCTCAAGACTTCCGGTCTCATTCACTTCCATTCATTTTTAGACGTTAAAAACAGCTCGTATTTTCTGATCCTATAATTCTATTTTGATTGTATAGTCATGAACACACTTGTTTGTAGAGCAAGTAGTTTGATCGTTTTTTGCCGTTTATTATTCCTGGTAATTTCTCCCATTGGCAACTGAATCAGAAGTTCTAAAACAATCGCAAAAATGAGCACACTTCCGCATTGAAGAGTAAGGTCAATACTCGTGCACCGAGTGATCGCCATAACCCTCAGCGCATACCTTGTTAGTAGCCATGTATTAATACTTCTGCGTTGTTTGTGTTGCTTTAACAATAACACTTTTGAAATGATAGCAGACAGTGAGGTTCCTTTCTTCACTCTAAACTTGAGTTTTGTCCCGTGTGTTTTGCTAATGCTAACTAAATGCTAGCTTACTGTACATGTAGCTCAAACTCTCACTCATTCAGAGAAGAAAGAGGCAGGCACTGGTTACAGTGCAACAATTTTAATCATAAAGTAAACACAACACAAAACAAAACTATCCATCTGGAGCTCCTTGACAGGACTGGACACTTGTTTACCGGGAGCTAGCTCTCTGCAACTCTCACATGGTCACCCTCTGAAGCCAAGCAGGGTTGCGACCGGTCAATACCTGGATGGGAGACCACATGGGAAAGCTAGGTTTCTGCCGGAAGTGGTGTTAGTGAGGCTAACAGGGGGTGCTCAACCTGCGGTCTGTGTGGGTCTGAACGCCCCAGTATAGTAAAGGGGACTCTATACTGCTCAGTGAGCTCCATCTTTCGGAAGAGACGTTAAAGCGAGGTCCCGTGGTCGTTAAAAATCTCAGGATGTTCTTGGAAAAAGAGTAGAGCTTTAACCCCAGCATCCTGGCCAGATCTGCCCAGTGGCCTATGTCCATCATGGCCTCCTAACCACCCCATATCATAATTGGCTTAATCGCTCTGTCTCCTCTCCACCAATCAGCTGGTGTGTGGTGTGCGGTCTGGCGCAATATGGCTGCCGTTGGGTCATCCAGGTGGATGCTGCACACTGGTGGTGGATGAGGAGATTCCCCCCCCCCCCTATTAAGTAATTAATATTATTATTATTATTATTATTATTATTATTAAACACTCACACCTCTGACCTAATTTCTCTCTGATGGCTCTTGGCCCCACCCACATCGCTACCTAGCCAACCAATCACAGCTCTTGCGCCACACGTTAATGCGTAATGTAGTTAAATTTTTCTGAGAGGTCCGCATCAGACTACGGCGATGAGTATGCGCCAGACCATCCATGCGCACGTGACGCATAAGTATAGACCATTTTGAGAGATGTAAAAAAATAACAATGGTCCTAACCTATTTCCTCTATTACATTTTCAAATTCCATAGCTTCCAAGAATTCAAAAATGTCCACGTAATGATAAATAATGTCATGACGGCTGTTTTAACGTTAAGATATGATTAAATTGCCTCTTGTATAAACTATAAACTGACCTTTAGCCAGGGGTTGGGGGAGGGCTAGGGAGTGAATTACTAGTAGCTCCCTATAAAGTGCGAATAAGAGAGGTACTATCAATCAGGGAGCACTTTTTTATTTGAGTTCTGTGAACATATGTGCTTAAAATATAGAAACAGAGCCATGCTACTTACTGACTGCACATTTTACAGGGGGACATTTTAGCTTCTCATTACTCTCCTTGTGTAATTACTTCTTTGAAGACTGTGTGACTCTAGCTTTCAACAATAAGCTGCCTTTTTATAGACTAAAATTGTAAAATGACCTTAATTTTTTACCATTTCACATTTTAAGTTCCAATGATTGACTCCAAGTTTATAGATCACATTGGATTAAAGAGTATTAGATGTGGATTAATGACAGCACTGGGCAAGTCAGCATCTAGCAGCTGTGTGGAGATCTTCCTTATCCCACAGTGGCCTTCAGTTTTGTCCACATTAATAATTGCTGATGTAGAGGTGTGAGACAGTTGTTAATCATATTTAACATCAGCATACGATTGCTTTGTTGTTTTGGTCTCTTTAATTTATAAGCTATTTTGATGACTGTCGAAAAACTTATAAAGCTAAAAAAAATGTTTACTAAAATTTAAATTTTGTGTGGCAAATAAAGTTAACATTCAGAGTAAAATATTTATTCAAAAATGTAGAGACGTGTTTTATTTGTTGCTAGGTATTATTTTTATTATCAGGCCTGTCAATCTATGAAAACGTTATCTAATTATTTAGGTAATTAAGTGACATGGCAATAAATTAATCAAAGATTATTTGTATAGTAAATTTGTCTGAGAAAATGCCAGTTGTGTTAAATAAAGACATTACAAAAAGTAGCTTATAGTAGTTTAAATAATAATTATAGTATAGCTTAAGTTTATATATTAAATTATATAGTATAGTAGCTTAAATAATAATTATTTATTTGATTCAGCATTTCCTTTTAAATTGTTTTACTTCTGAAAATGAGAGAAATTCATACAGGTTTGAAATGGCAATAAGTAAAACATTTCTCAAGAGACTTACAACTTTAAAGATTTTTGAATGGATATAATTTTAAACATGACTCTATAAGGAAATATATTTCAATTATACCTGTATAATATTTCACAACTGAACATTTGTATGTGTTTTATATACACGCATGCATACAGAGCTGGGTAGATTACTTAAATGTAATTCGTTACTGTTATAAATTCATTCATTCATTTTCTTGTCGGCTTAGTCCTTTTATTAATCCGGGGTCGCCACAGCGGAATCAAACGCCAACTTATCCAGCATATTTTTTATGCTGCGGATGCCCTTCCAGCTGCAACCCATCTCTGGGAAACATCCCTACACACACATTCACACTCATACACTACGGACAATTTAGCTTACCCAATTCACCTATACCACATGTCTTTGGACTGTGGGGGAAACCGGAGCACCCGGAGGAAACCCACGCAACCACGGGGAGAACATGCAAACTCCACACAGAAATGCCAACTGACCCAGCTGGGGCTCGAACCAGCGACCTTCTTGCTGTGAGGCGAACGTGCTACTTACTACGCCACCGTAGCACCACTGTTATAAATTACATGACAATAATTGTATAGTTGTCGGTACAATAATCTCATAGATGTAATCTCTCTCTATATATAGTTTATTCACCACTTTATTAGGTACAGCTTACTAGTACTGGGTTAGAGACCCCCTTTTACCTGCAGAACTGCGAATGCTTCGTGCCATAGATTTAACAATGTACTGGAAATATTCCTCAGAGATTTTGGCTCCATATTGACTTGATAGCATCATGCAGTTTCTGCAGATTTGTCGGCTGCACATCCATGATGTAAATCTCGTTCCACCACACGCGAAAGGTGCTCTATTGGATTGAGATCTGGTGACTGTGGAGGCCATTTGAGTACAGTGAACTCATTGTCATGTTCAAGAAACCAGTCTGAGATGATTCACGCTTTATGACATGGCGCATTATCCTGTTATGCTTGTGCATTCAGAGATGCTCTTCTGCATACCTCAGTTGTAACAAATGGCTATTTGAGTTACTGTTGCCTTTCTATCAGCTCAAACCAGTCTGGCCATTATCCTCTGACAAGGCATTTGTGTCCACAGAACTTCCGCTCACTGGATATTTGATCTTTTTCGGACCGCCTCTGTAAACCCTAGAAATGGTTGTGCGTGAAACTCGTCTGGCACCACAACCATGCCACGTTCAAAGACATTCAAATCACCTTTCTTCCCCATTCTGATGCTCAGTTTGAGCTGCAGTAGATTTTCTTGATTGTCTTGCATTAACGATCAGTTGGACAGGTGTACCTAATAAAGTGGCCAGTGAGTGTATATGTGTGCATGTGTGTGTCATCATAATCACGACTGCTAACTTCATGTTTTGTCTCAAAGGATGGGTATATCAGTCATACGTCACCTGAAGAGGCTGGAGAGGGTGATTGTGGGATACATGGAGGTCTCGGATGCTCCAGAGGAGAAAGCAAGGCTGAGTATCCTTGATGCTCTGCAAAAGACTTTACAGATTGCTTGGCCACGGTAACCATGCACAGCTTTACACTGTATCAGGGGTATAATGGTACACAGAAGTCTCGGTTCGATGCGTAACTCTGTTTTGGGGACATGGTTTGACACTGGTTCAATACAACAGGAAAAAGCAACAAATCCCTAGTTTTTGCAGTTTATACCTCTGCAGTTTCAGAACTAAAAAGCTTCTTTCAATATAAAAATACAAAATAAATATAAAAATAAAACTTAAAAATTAGGACAGGGTGTCGCAGGTTATTAAAATGTATAAAAAGTTGATCAGTTCATTTAGAACAACTCAAGGCCTCTACACTCTAAAAAAAGGTGCTAAATAGCACCAAAACTGGTTCTTTGGCTTATAATGAGGGCAATACAGCACCTTAAAAAAAATAGGTGCTATATAGTACTTTTGTCAAATGGTGCCTATATAGCACCTATATTTTAAGGTGCTCTTAATGTTACTTTACCCTTTCCGCAAATAAAACCGGCATAAGAGTTATAAGAATTAGCTATAAGAACAAGTGCTTACCAGTAGTAGTAGTGCTATATAGCACTTTAACCCCCCCAAAGAACCACTGAAAAACCTTTATGGTGCTTTAAAGTTTCTTTACACAGTAAAAGTGCTAAATAGCACCTCAACCACCGTAAAGAACTACTGAAGAACCACTGAAGAACCTTTTTTTAAGATTGTATAAAAAGTCTTGAAAGCTATTTTACAAAATATTACATTTTGTATCAGTATGCAAACATTTGTCTGAATTTAATCTCTGAATATTGGAATGCTGTGTAGTTTCTGAAACCAAAGTAAATTTGACACTTTTGCTATATTTGACATCACGCTGCTTTGTTTACTGCAGTAACACTGTAATTTCTGCTTCAGCATTTTTATTCACTGTATGAATAATGTGTTTCCCAGTGACGGGTTGCAGCTGGAAGGGCATCCGCTGCATAAACCATATGCTGGATAAGTTGGCGGTTCATTCTGTTGAAAAATGAATGAATGAATAATGTTTTAGTTTAGGATTCGTTTCTTTCAATCAGCATTTACTAAATATACTTTTAAAAGTTCACACTTAGATATGCTTTGGCGTTAAAGCAGATTTGGCATACTGTCCCGGGAGAGAACCCTGAGATCAGACATAATTGAGCTCAAGGCTCCCGCCTGGTCAATAAGCATATAAAGGGGGTCTGAGATCAGGTAGGTCTTCCCTTAGAAAAGGGAGGAAAAGGAGGAGATGGGGTGGAAGGGGGGATTCTTCCGAAACGAAGATAAGGCAGAAGGTTAAATTTGGTCTATTTAATGTAAGCTTGGATCGATCTGATTGGATTATTACTGATTACGGATGAGAATCCAGCCGTGCTCAATCATATCATGTGCTCCTCTTGAAATTAGTTTATAAAACTTCATGTAAGTTAAAATGTCTGCAGTGTTGCTGGTTCTTTTCTGAACAGGCCTTAAGTTGTTGCACTGCTGTTGCCTTTTCTGTCTGTCTCCTGTGATTGGCACATTCGGACTGACTTTTCGTCATTGGAGTGCATGAACCAAATTGTGGCCCTCGTACCAGGACAGTTCGGGATGAGTACATGTACCATTACACCCCAGTATATGTGTGTGTGTATAAAGTTGAACAGAATATTTGTTTTCTATGTATCTCTAGTATGGAGAGGAGGAGGGATTCACTAGCTCAGAGTCTCCTGAGGTTTCTGGTGGACGTCTCGTCGGACTCATTACCCACAGAGCTAAAAGAGCAGCTCATGACTGAAGCATCTCACTGTTTGCTGCTGCTTGGGCACTGCTCAAATGGGAAACTGCAGGTGAGACCGTTGATTCTTATTTTAATAGAACCTCAGCCATCACTGAATTTATTTATTTTATTTTGTGTGTGTATTGTTCAAATCTACTCCCCTTTCATTATGTTCATGGCAGTTTTTGCCCCATTGTCATCTGTTATAATGACATTTTTTATTGCAAAGTCTTGACTCCAAATAATCATGCATTCTTGATTGTTGAGGTGTTCCCTCTTAGAAAAGAGGTAAAATGTGTTAGTTTCACTGTTTATAATTGGAATCATATCAGATGATGTTTTCTGGCTATTATATGGGCTTCTATGCAGTAGAACTGCCATCATTAGTGTGGGTGCAAAAATACACTTACGGTGTTTATTATGTTCTGAGGTGCTTATTTTGATTATCTCAGACATTTCAAGGTAAGCGCACAAAGGTCTCTCTCTCTCTCTCACACACACACACACACACACACACACACACACACACACACACACACACGATGGTTTTTGTGAAAAGTGGGTACATTACATAGGTTTCCATTCATTTTATACTGTCCAAACCATATATTATATTGCCCTCACCCCACCCCCCCATTCCCTAAACCCAATCCTCAAAGGAGACTGTGTACAGCTTGACTCTTTAATTAAACTCATTCTGTGTGATTTATAAGCTCTTTGAGAAATGAGGACGTCAGTAATGTCCTCGTATTTCACCTCCTTTTTGTAATACCTGTGTCATACCTATGTCATACAGATTTGTGTCCTGACATGTCACAAAAACACACACACTATGTATAAATGTATAAAAGCCAGAAACAAAACTTATTTGGCACTGCAACTGATGATCAACAGTAAAAATGATGAATAGGGATGGTACCAAAATTCGGTACTTTATCGTCTCGGTGCTAAAATATAAAAGACCAAGGTATTGGTAAGCTCTGAGGCTAACGGTTCTGCTATCGGCACTGGAGAATTATTGCTGAATAAACTTTACTTACAGTAGCCATACTTGAACTGACCAACCTTTTCTAATTTGCAATATTTTATATATTTTGATATTTGATATATGAAATAGGTGGTTTTGATTTACGTTAGTTTTTATTTGTTGTTCTGACTG
>CAIGQQ010029579.1:201695-235596 GCA_903798035.1 Danio albolineatus
ACCTATGCCTAATATCTGATGGCCAAAAAGTTATACATTTTTTTTATAAATTGTTAAAATATTGGTGTTTATGATGTAGAAAGTCCAGAGGCTGTTGTGTACACCATGATTTTATATCAAATTCACTTTAATGTGTGATAGGAATAAAAAGTGTCCATAAACGAATATTTTTATCAATTCAAATGTGTAACGGCTTGGACCCGGAAACAGTATTCCATACGTCATGACTTAGGAGGATACTTTGTGAGCATTGTGCTGTAGGGTGCGATGGAGCCAGATGATCAATTCTTTTTCTTGCTAGAAATGGACCTGGTCGATGATGATGCAGGCCTTTCTCCCTCTGACGGCCTTGGGTTGAGCATGCGATGAGCACGATCAATAATTAGTGGATTTTAAAAGTGGGATTCACCAAGTAGTTTTGGGATGTGTTGCAATAAACTCGGTCTGTCTCCCTTTCTCCTCCTTCTGGAACACCAGTTATTTTGAATATTGTTTCGCCGAGTCCTTTTAGGTTGTTGACCTTAGCTTTGAGAGGTTTATTAGATTTCTGCAGGTCAGATACAGCTGTTTCAAGACGGTGCATTCGGCTATCATGATCCAGAGATACGACAGCCTCCGAAAACTCACAAATCGTTGTCCGGAGAGATGGAAAATCTTCCTCAAACTTATCAAATCTCTCGTGTATAGTTGCATGACTCTTGTTTGATATCTTTTCTCACGCTGGAGGTATGTCTTCGTTGACAGTTGTTTGGCTGGTAGTCGGGTTGGCTTCCTTGTGTCTGGCTGCTAACTGAACAGAGCATTTTGAGGCTCTTGGCTCCTTTAAAGGAATGTTTGTGCATCAAAATGTAGACAGAGTTGTGAAAAAGCATTCAGAAAGCAAGGATATGAAATGAAGGTTAAAGATGGCTAATTTCGTAATTAATTTGTAGAGTTGGTGTGGAGGAGCACAGTAGAACACGTCCACTCCATGTAATCCTCTAGTCCGTAAATACAAATATTCTTTAGAAGTTTTGTTTTTAGTGCATATATTAAAAAATTCTTAAATAACGAAGCCTTTGAGACTAATTAAATTAGGTTTTTTAAAAAAAATAAGATTAAATTACTTTATATATATATATATATATATATATATATATATATATATATTTTTTTTTATTATTATTAATTTATTATTTTTTTTATTTATTTAAGATCATATTTTAGCTTGTCCAGAAAATGCTTCTTAATTTAAGGATATTTGGACAAGAAACCATCCAAAAACTCCAAGGTTCCCCTCCCAGTGTAGACCAGCACGATGACATACTGGATCAGGTCCACTAGGTTGTGGATGTTTAAGTGGTTGTTGCAAAAAAACGTGAATCATTTATATTAATTATTAAATTATCCATCACATTGTGTGGTAACATCTGCACCTACCCCATCCCTAAACCAATCCTTGCCGTTATTAATGTCTACACTTACTCCAGCCATAACAAGTAGTGTGGGCGATACGTACTGATGCAGTACATCATTGCTACGGACATCTTGGTTTAGAGCACAGGTCTCAAGCTCAGTTTCTGGAGGGATGCAGTTTTGTTCCAGACCTAATCAAACACACCTGATGCAACTAATCAAGCTGTTCGAGACTATTAAGCAGGCGTCAGTTGGAGGTGGTTGCAGAGCAGTGGTCCTCCAGGAATTGAGTTTGAGACCACTGGTTTAGACACTTTAGAAGACAGGTGTCAAATCCATTACCTGGAGGACTGCAACCCTGCTTCAACACACTTACCTGTAGGTTTCAAACAAGTCTGAAGGACCCAATTAGTTTTATCGGGTGTTTAAGGTTGGAATTCAACTGTGCAGAGCTGCGGCCCTCCAGGAACTGAGTTTCACACCTGTGTTTCAGAATAAACTTTAAAATAAGTTGAGGGAAAAAAAAGGTCAGATTCACAAGCCGGTACTCTTTTATGCCAAGAATTTTCTTACTGTTTAATGCCACCATAACCTTTTCCTGTCTTTTTTTCCCCACAGACTCTTCTAAGAGAGGTAGACAGCAGTTGTGTCCCTGAGCCTGTGTTCAAGTGTATCCAGAATGTCCTGGCAGCATCTTGTCCGTAGGCTTTATTTGGCACTTTTCCCATCTATGTGGGTGAAGTTGGCTCCATAGAACGGGAATCCATTTACTTCATTCTATGAATGTAAGACACTGTGTGGACGAAACAGGGCATGGTTGTTGTTTTAAATAAAGTTGATAGATCTGACTTTTTATCCTCCAATCAGTTACATTTAAAAACCTAAAACTATTACCTTTGTTGTTTACATCAATATTAAACGAGGGGCACTTTGGTAAAGTCAGTAGGCTCCTGATTAGTAGGTGATCTGCCACAATGTTAACTTGTTGGCATAATATCATTGGACAGCAGGGGAGGGATTGTTTCAAAGCAACTCCTCCTGAAACACAAACACGTGCACCATAAAAATGACAGCAGACCCTCTCGTACAAGCTGTGCTAACGCAACTCTGTTAAATGGTTGGCCGGTGGCATGCACTTTAATTACTAAGCCATACTTGCATGCTATGTCAGACCGAATATTAAAAGTAGCATGGTTCAAAAATGACCCAATGTGAGTATAAAAGCAACTTCAACTCAGTAAAGCAGGCTAGGTGCAATAGCGCTATTAATGGTTTTGTTGTTAAACTAAATGAAATGTGACATTATCGATGCTATAAAAGAAACTGCCATGAAAGTGAAAACAGTCACATCAATCTATCGCCGGAAGATTTCAGTGACCAAACAACACTTCTGTGCATGTAACCAATTCCTAACAACGAAATCAACATCAGCTTTGCGTTACTAAAAAAACTACAAAAAAAAAGAACATTATCTGTCTAAATGAAACACTTCAGCCATGGTGTCGTCCTTCAGCGTGCCAAACTAACTCCAATATTGATTCAGGATTTTAAAAAGTTGATTCAGCATGTTTTACCACTCTCATACGCACAAACAGTAGATCTGCATGAACGAGAGCACAGCTGTTCAAATCTACGTTTAGACAGTTTAGGCTACCAATCAGAACTATAGGAAATTTCAACCAACAATATTTAAATGGATGAACTTTTTTTTTTCACCCAGAATATAAAAATACATCTAAATCATTTACCTCAATCTGCACTATTTGAATGTGAACTTTCAACCAGCACAACAAAAAATGTTTCTGAAGACATTTAGCTACTGCACCTTTAAAGAGAAGGGCGCCACGGTGGCACGTGAGTAGCACGTTCGCCTCACAGCAAGAAGGTCGCTGGTTCGATCCCCGGTTGGGGCAGGTCCCGGTCGGGCCAGTTGGCATTTCTGTGTGGAGTTTGCATGTTCTCCCCGTGGTTGCGTGGGTTTCCTCCGGGTGCTCCGGTTTCCCCCACAGTCCAAAGACATGCGGTACAGGTGAATTGGGTAAGCTAAATTGTCCATAGTGTGTGTGTGAATGAGAATGTATGGATGTGTTTCCCAGAGATGGGTTGCGGCTGGAAGGGCATCCGCTGCGTAAAACAAAATTTTGTTCATTCCGCTGTGGCGACCCCAGATTAATAAAGGGACTAAGCCGAAAAGAAAGAAAATGAATGACCTTTAAAGAGAAATCTGACCAATAATAAAGAAACACAAACATTAGCCTTTCCCCTTCTGTACACTTCTCCCTGCGCTGATACTAGTGTGTTTAAATATTTAAGCATCAATAACTATTTTACTAAAGATAATTTTACTCCTTTATCAACTAGTAACATCCACCCAAATCCATGCATTCAATGTATGTTTTTTTCCCATCTATTTATGAAAGCGGCCTCTACCTGGCATGTCATATGAACTTAATTTTAATATTTGTATATGGATCAGAGTTGATCCAAATGTACACTTAAAAACAGCACATATGCTTAGCATCAGCATAATTCAATGTGGTTAAAAAATAATAAAAAATATTCCCACAAGAAAGCTTTTAATGGGAGTGTTGGAACACACCAGTGTACGTTCTTACTGAATCCAAGTGTCTGGTAAAAGATTAAATCCATTATTTGGAAACGTTCCACAAATTCTCTATGTAGCCTTGCTCTTCTGAGCTGGTTCTGTCTCTTGTTCATACTCGATCTCCACATAGGCCCGTTTTTTCCTGCTTGGGCCTTTGAGCGGAGCTTTTCCTTTAGATTTGGCTTTGCTCTTCATCTCCTCTTCCTCAGACTCTGACTCCTCACTGGATTCCTCTTCATCGATCGCTTCTTCGTCACTGCTGTCCTTCAGGTTGTTCAATTCCTATAAAACACAGGGTTTGTCACTCTTGGAGATTAAAAACAAAAATCCTTTATGTAACGTTACAACATTAAACATCTAATTTACCTCAAAATCACTGAGATCACTCTCTTCAAACTCATCCTCCGCAATAAATTCTCTAGTTCCAGACTCCTGAAAGTCAAAAACAAGATCAAACCAGTAATTAAAACAATATTAACTCCATCTAAGGGCACTTGTCAGTAAAACTGAAGGATCACAACACAATTGACTTTTTTTGTTGTTGTTGTAAGAAATCATTGATTTTATTCTGCAGGAATTGAACAGTAAACATTTGTGATGTAACAATGACTTCTCAATAAGCACTGTTCAGCTTGATTTGTTAAAGAGCCCCTATTATGGGTTTTTGAAAATGACCTTGTATGAAGTGTGTAACACAGCTCTGAGTGAAGAGAAATGTCCAGCTAAGGCTTAAATCTGAAAGTGCACAGTGTTTAAAACTATTGATTCATCTATAAAAGAGTCGACTCATAATGGTTTGAATGAATCGCTGCGATGAGCCATTAGCAGTGTCGGCGTGACATCGATATGGAAGTCAAGCCCCACCCATTTGTTGCACACGCAGACCTGGGAAAATTGAACCCCCCGGCCCCGCCCACAAACACAGTGGCAAGAAAAAGAGGAAGACAAACACTGTAGCAGATCCTGGTTGAATTCTGTCACGAAGACTGGACAAATGTGACATGACACGAAGTGCGAGGAAAAGTGTTATTTTCTCTACTCAAAGATAAGGCTGTGAAAAGTCAGTGGTTGAGGTTTATTTTTGCAGAAATCCCTCAGCATTATAGCCCCAGCCTTGTGCTGTGTTCCTGTCATTTTTCAGACGAGCGCTTCAGCAATCTAAACGCTTATTATTTGTCAGCCGTTTGTTAAAGGAAGGATCAGAAAAGACTAATGATGTATGGGTCTTTGTACTGTAAAGTTCCTGTCTAGCTCTGACACAGTTCATGGGCCAGTTTCTTCCTCCGTTTCACAAGTGTAAGTAAGTGCGAGTAAAATGGTTGCCTCCTTGTTTTCTTTAGCTTGCAAATGATTAAATTGCGTTTTGTTGTACTGTATCTGGTTAACTCTTTATATTCTCATATCGCGTCTAAAACCATGCTGAAAACAAGACGTGTGCCGCTTCGTTTACTGATTTAAATGCATTTGTGAGCTCGCAATCTACTGCCGTTTATCATTGCTATGGCCACCATCAGCTGTTCCTACACACGTGGTGGTCAAGTTTCAAAATAGTTCAGCTTTTGCCACTGTGTGAATTAATACTGAATGTGTGTCATGGTTCAGAGTAGAGCATATGATGGTGTTAAACTGCACTGCTTTGATGCACTCCTGCATTGGGCTCACACATACACTCTGCCTACTTCAAAATTGTTGATAAGCCATGGTGGGCATTTCTCTCTGTCTCATGCTGAACGCAGTCGACCAATCGCCATAAAGTCATTGGACCAATCAGCGCAGATTAGCATTGCGCTAAGGAAGTGTTTTGGAACAAAGGAATCGCTGAACGATTCATATAGGAGTCTTTGGGATAATCAGGTAAAAATAAATGCAGATTATAAGACAATGAAAGTGTTTTTTGACCTTACATGCATATTAGCCTGCTGTTGGAGACCCCCAAAACCAAAATATGACCCTTTATTGCATAATTAGGGCTCTTTGATCAAATAAATGTTGTTCTTTGAAAATGTATGATCATTTCAACAAAATTAAATGGCTTTGTAAACTGATGATAAATATTTGAGCACCAAATCAGAGCATTAAAACAATAATAAAGCATCACTGATGATTAGTATTATAACGCTTATTTAAACTGTAGTTTCTTTTCATTATTATAACATTCCAAAAATAGCAATACAGTATTTTACATTATTTATAAAATAAATGCAGCCTTGGTTATCCCAAGAGACTTGAATACCTCTTCGTCTTCCTCTTCCTCCTCCTCCTCAGATTCACTTTCTTCATCCTGTTTTTCCATAGCTTTGTCGAAGGCATTGATGGGAAAGTTGTATATGTCTCCATACTAAAAATAAAATAAAATAATAAATATAAAACAATACAATACAATTTAAGAGACAAACCAAAAATCACTGGTCTGGCCCTACAGCAGGAAGGAAATGTGGCAAAGATGCACTCACTGTTCCTTGTTTGAGCCGATCTAGCAGTTCTTTTTCTATGGCATTTTCCAGCTGAGCAGCAATGAGAGCTTTTTCCTGTTGGTGAGAGGAAAACATGAATGATTTCCATATAAATTCAATGTCTCACTTTATTCAGATGGATGTGCTGATATTTTTCACCCAATTCTGATGTTAAAAACAGCAGTTAAAAACAACAGAAGTGGAAACTAAAGCACTATATGAGGAAAAGTTCACTTTAAAAGGTCCCGTGAAGTCCTTTGACATGTGCATTTTTATTCTGTTTAACAATCTCAACTGAAATATGAAGAGGGTGGGACAGAGTAGCCCTTCCTCTTTTAAGCCAATAGTGAGTTTAAGCACATGAAGGGGTCCTGAAGGGGGCAGAGCATGTCAGATACAAGTGTGCCGCACGCCTCCTTTCGAGTGATGGTCCCGGCCGTTAGATCGCCCCCAGGGGGCTGGCTGCAGTTCAAGTCATAAAGCCCAACTTCCCCATGTTGACCAACAAGACTTGAGCCCAAATAAAAAAAAATTAATTACACTTGCAATAAATGGTTAACTTTTTTTTTTATTTACACAGTGAAGATTATATACAGTATTCACTGTTTTTTTTAGTAGTTTTGCATTTATCTGTGATTTTGCTTGTAGTTTGTTTTTTGACAGGTCCTCTTTTTACCGAACATATATACCAAACTGTCCTGAAACCGCAACACTAAAACCGAACTGTGGGCAATCTGTATTGTTGCACTCCTACAGAAAACCATTTTTAACCAATATTAGCTCATTCTAATGATCTTCCACTAATATTGTGCATTTGTATGTAAAATATGCATCATCAATACATCACCTACCTCTCTCCTCTTTTCTCGTCTCTCTACTTTTCTACTGAGTGGAACCAGTTTTCTCCTGGAATGGGAAAACAAAAGAATAATCACAAAAGCAGGCTCAATTTGAAGGAATGATATACTGTCATCTGGGAATGAAGGTGAGGGTAAAATTACTCCGAAGTTCACTTAAAAAAGGTAATTGTATTAAGCAAAGATGCAAAAAATAGTTCAAAAGTGAGAGTAAAACATTTATCATGTTGTTAATTTCAAACAAATGATGTTCGTTTGAACTTTATCCATTAAATGTGTTTGTTTTGTCTTCTGATCTCCATTCAAAATGTTAGCAAGATTTTTTTTATGCAGGTTTTTCTCTAGCTTGATTCTGATCCTCTCTTTGAAATGCCAAGTTTCGATAGGTGTGCCCCATTCAAGATGAAAAAAATAAATGCCCATTATTATAATCGGTTATAACAGTTTGGCAAATGAAAATACACAGATGTGTTGTGAATGTGATACATAATAGAAAACAATGGGTGTTTATAATTTATAATTTTAATTATAGTTTCCGTTAAAATAGATTTAATTGAAAAAGTAAGAAAAGTAAGTAATGAAGCAGGAACTTATGCTGCAAAATATTTGTGGAGCGTTAATTTGACAAGAAAATGATGTCGTAAAACAACTAAGTGAAAGTATCAGATTGTAACTACGACTTTAAACCCGGCCCTTTCCTGCAATGAAACACAGAAGACTCTGACAGAAGATTTGCACACCTATAATCTCACTAAAGCTGGTCACTTGTAATCCAAACAGTGTCCTTAAATTTTAAATTGACTGCTTTTCTAAAGCACTTCAAATCCTGTAGCATGTGTTTGTATATACATTTCTTGTTGTACATCTGTTGTTTTGAAACATTTTAATTACAATAATCATAAACACCAATCTCGCATACAGTGTGAAAGTTTAACTGAAAATGAATGAATGGTGCAAACTTTAAAATGGACAAAATTGGTCAAATTAAGATTTAACTAATGACAACTGAGATTTAAAAGCTTACAGGATGTTATTATCCACCTTCATCCCTAATTCATACTACTGTCACTTGAAATAAACAAAAAGTAAATTGAAAATTTTCATGTTCAAAAAAATTATACAATCTCTCAAGTTTGTCTTTGTTTTTAGCTGCATAACTAATAAGAGATCAACAACATTACATAAGATCGGCTTCTTTTTTTTTATATATCCTTCGAATTTTAGTTTTTTCCCCCACACATTACATTAAAATTTAACTTTCAGTCCTGATAACCAGTTTTTACAAGATTATTACTAATGCTTGAAAGCATACGCCCATTTATCAAAGCAGAGAAGTCATTTCACTCATGTCCATCAGTGTTCCTTCTTTAACACAGATGCTAAAAGATCGTTAATATTACTACATATTCAAGTTCATATTTGACGCCGTACAGTTCTATCATTATTGCTTTCTTAGACTTTTTCAATCATTATTGCTTTCTTAGACTTTAAACAGCTTTATTAGAAATTTTTAACTGCAGTTTGTTGAAAGCTGTTAAAGGCATCATAGATGTAGCGAATTTTAAAGGCATCATAGATGTAGGGAAAAAAATGGATGACCCTTTTTAGAAAGTCTCAAAACATGACCCCTTTAAAGAATCTTGAAGGAAACTTCAATATTATAAGGCAATTAATAGGAAAGATAAGCACCGTATTAAAATGATTTCTGAAAAATCTAGTGAGAACGACAACCAGTTTAACCTGAGGAAGCATAAGACACTTCTATGGTGGTGTATGTTATCGCAATCTTTACACAACTAAGAAAACAAAAAGGAAACTCACTGTCGTTTCAGTGTGAGCTTGCGGATTCGAATGAGATACTGGGTGATCTTGGTCAATCGCTGTTTACACTTGTGACGGATGAACCGTGGCCAGTAGATGAGGTTCTCGTCAATCTGTTCCAAAGCCTTGGCATAGTTTCTGTCAAGTTTCACCTGAGATAAGAGAAGAATAGGCAATTTAATCACTTTAATGTGAATTATGTTTAATATGTCTTGCTTGTTATTCTCATACCTTCTCCCACATGCGACCAGGGAATGCTGCCCTCTCAATAACTTTCATGTAGAGAAAACACTGGCCTAACAAAACAGCAGAATTGTAACATCAAATAAACATAAAACACACACAGTTGTGTAACGTGTTTATTTTTTTTTAATCCATTACCTTTTTCTTCTCTTATAGTTGCATACTGACTATTAGCAAGAGGGCATGATGATCTGTTGCAAAGGCCTGTGATGTTGTATTCATTTCGGCAGAACTGCTGAGTTTTCGTTCTTCAACAAGAACATAAATTCAGAAAGTTAGATGACATACACTTCTGTATATTGAAGTATGATTTAAGAAGAGAAACCGCTCTGAATAGTGTGGTAACTTGTAGTAGCCTAATCTTCATACTTACTTAACTTTATAGGAACAGAAACTCTTATTGCCGATGAGGTCCCATATAACCTTTATAAGACAAAAATAATACATATGAAGGATAATGCTGAACAATGTAATATATACATTGAGGTAAAGTTGGTTTTATATATTTATTCAATTATAAACAGTTTGTCACATGGTTCCTATGATGTTTGAATACTCGGTCTGATGGAGCATGCTACTATGATACAAAACAACATTAGCACTATTTAACTGACTGTGAACAATATACCTTGATAGTCATTGCAGAGGCTGCTTAGAATAGGCGAAGAATACTTCTCTTGGATTATATTATTGAGAAGAAAATACAAACCCACGAATATAAAACCAACTTTAACTTTTCCTCAACGAAAAAAATATTAACTGGTTCAAAGACAGACTGTACTTTAAGACGTTATCGTTCACAAAAGTTTAGTTAAATCTAAAACAGACACACCGCAAATTAGGACATAGTATTTTGTGTAAGATTTGTACATTTTTGCTTAAGTCCGTGTTTTTAATGTAAGATAAAATGAAAAGCGTTTATAGTATCAGTCTTACAACAATACTTACGTCGTCGTGTTGCATTCTGACAGCTTCTTTGAACCGACTCTCAATACGTAAATATCAATGTTAATCCGATACAATGAAATTAACGTTACCGATAAGAAAAATGATGACAGCACAGTTATTTTGTGATAAAATGAAACACCGCATGGAAGTTACAGATGGCAGCCATATTAACACCACATGAACTACTCCACCACGCAACGTCTTCTTCTTCGTTGGGATTTAGCGGTAGCTGCGCAACCAAACGTATTGCACTACTGCCACCTTTCGAGGTTTGGCATCAGCCCCGTTTTTGCCAGAAACCTGCATCTAGAGGGCACTCAAGTCTCGCGTATTCGCAGAGACGCGCGTATAATTTGGAAGAAACAGTTACCGATCTGATGATAGAATTTAACGTTGCTGTTTCCGCAAAGACGTTCATTAGTAGGTCTCTACAACTGTGCGACAAAACTCTCTCAGTATAAAAGCAATACAAAGTGACCCACTATCTGCAATTTCTGAAATTCTGAACTGATGTAGCGCAATATAGAACGAATACATCTAAATAAACACTACAACTTAATAGTTAAATAATGAATCTAAAAATCCACTTTTTATTAACCATCATGAGTTTACTTTTACGTGTTCTTTTATAAAATGGTTTGTTATATTATTATGAAAGTCTGGTGTACAACTGTAAATAAATACTGTACTGTGAGACAGTATTTACTGGGTAAATTCCAGACCCTTTTTTCCATTTAATCTGATCATATAAGGAATGGCCAAAAGGTTTGTGTAAGGGTTGTTGACGTGACATTGCATTTTCATTTCATTTGATAAAAACTGCTGTTACATCTTTAAGTCTCTAAACAGTCCTATTATGTGACTAAAAAGCATTACTTAGTTATTAATAAATACCTTAGGCCTAATTTTACAAGTGGCTATTTTAGTAAACGGCAGTATTTCTTCATCCATATATATTTATAACTTAGGAACTTGATATGTATTGAACACCAAGTCCTCTTGTGTGATATGCTCATTTTATTCTGAAAAAAGAAAAAAAAAACTTTTTGGGACCACTTAAAAAAAAAAAATATATATATATATATATATATATATATATATATATATATATATATATGCATTTTGCTCTGGCACCCCCGTTTACACGCCAAACTTGTTGGACCTGTCATGGAGAAAAATTATATTCAGAATTCAAATTAATAATAAAAAAATAGCACTGTGTGAAGATAAGTGTCCAACAATGAAGATCAATATCCTTTAGTATGTTTGTTTTTTGCTGTCCCACCATAGGAGATATTTAAACTACAATTCAGTTAAAAAAAAAATCCTAAATCATAAATAACCATCTATAACGACTATAACAGTTTTCAAAGAAATTGAGCTACAAAAAGGAGAAAAAAAATACAAAACTACTGAAGAAACATTTACTTTTTACATTCAAGTTTGTTATTTATAAGAATAATAACAATAATAATAATAATAATAATAATTTGTGAACATGTAAGAGTTTAATAAATAAGGGGAGCCATATAAATTACATCTACAGTATGTTGGTTGGGCTTTTGACTATTTAAAGCTTAAACATGCAAAATGGGTACGAAATGTGAATAACAGATGTTGACTTACCTTTTCTCTTTCTTTTCTTTCAGCATTTATCTTTTCCTTGCAGATCACAGATGGAGAAACAAACATCATCTCATTGGCTGAGAGTCTACACTGAGTGTAGACTCTCGGCCAATCAGATGAGGTTTAAGTCTACAGTTGCTGTAGACTCTTGGACCATCAGATGCTGTAAAAGCCTACACTGTAGACTTTGCATGACCATAGATTCTCGACTAAACCGAACAACTTGCAAATTAGAGGTGGATTGGCTGGCAACACAGATAAGCAATGCCCCTGCCATGCTACTTCATCAAAATGAATACTTTAAAGAATCTTCACATTATTTGGACATCTAAAGTTCTTTGTGCAAAGAAAGCTGATGAAGGTTTTGTCATGCTTGAATTTTAGATATTTATTTTTTACAATACGCTTTCTATGCAAAAGTTTGTTAATTCTCCAGATTCGTTTTGGTACTATATAAATCTACGATGTCTTAAATCTTTGTTAACTTGTAATTTTTCTCTACCCACTTATAAAGAAGTAGTATATAGACATTCATTTGATATGAAAAGGTTTTTGAAACACAGACCACATGCTTCATTTGTTAAAACCGGTTTGATTTTTTTTCTTCTGTTGAACACAAAAGAAGATACTATGAGGGAAAAACATGCTGGACTCTGCCACCCAATGACTTCTATAGACATTTTATGTAATTGATTTTCAACTATGGAAGTTGATTTGTGCCAGCTACCAGCATTGTTCGAAATATATTGTGTTCAGCAGAAAAAAAGAAACTCATAAATGTTCAAACCCACATCAGAGATCATAAAAAGGCCAAGAGTCTACAGTGATCTTAGACTTTTACACCATCTGATCAGCTGAGAGTCTACACTTACTGTAGACATTTTACGCCATCAGACTGTAGACTAGAAAACCCACCATAGACTTCTAATCATACTGAAAAATCTGTAGACTGCAGACTACCAATTCTTTTTTCCCCTCAATATCATGCAGCCTTTATATTACAGAATACTGTAGTTGCAACTATTGTGAACTGATAAACTAAAAAAACAATGTAGTACACTTCCAGTTTTACTACAGCAATCTTAGGTGTATAGTAGTATAATATAATTTTAGAAAACATACAACAGTGTTTGGTCATTTGTTTATAATACTTTAGTCAGTGTTGCCAGCTTAGCAATTTCGTTACAAGATGATGTAGCAACCTTTCATGCTCCCCTACCAACAGTTTTTTCAAAACCCTCCTAGCATTTCGTATATTACATAAAGATGCAGTTTTAAGTTGATTACATAAATCACAATGTCATTTAGCAACAAACTGTTCCATCTTTAGCAACTTCCTCTGAAAATTTGTTGGTAACAGTTGCTGTATCTTAATTTGCATACTGAATAGTATGTAGTATAAACAATAGCCTTAGTATGTTCCACAAACCATAGGACGCCAAAGGTTCCCAGATGGTTTACTATATCCCGTAAAAATTTGAAGTGTAGAACCATCTATACTCTAACTGCTAATATTGGCCACAATACATTGCACGTTGGACGTGAATTTGATTTGAACTACAAATTCAGGTAAAAAAAAAGTGTAAATAAACTACAAACATGGCAGATGCGCAAGACCCACCGTCAAGAGGCTTCAATAAAGTTGTTTGAACGATTAGTAATATCTGGCCGACTGGAAAATATTTAAAAATCGCATTTTCCATGTAAGATTTCATCTGCAACAACAACGTGAACTTATTTCAAGATATGTTTGGACATGAATTTCTGAATACATAAATATCCAAAGACCTGAGGAGATTTTGTTGCATAAAAGACTCCCAAATGGCAGATTATCCTGCTGCTGCTTCTCCAATAAGGTAGGTAATTAAATCTAAAAGAAATGTGAATGATGTGTTGAGATGATTGACAGGGCTCATAACTAAGCAACATAACCATCCGTTAATGAGGAAGGAGTATGTCCGAAAGCTTGCATACTTGTTACACACTCAAAAATATATACTTTCCCTTCACAAAAAAGTACATACTTTTATAAGTATGCAAACTGGGACACAGCAAGTGACTATAGCTGCTACCATTGCAACTATAGTATCTCAACAGATTCATTAGTTTTTTAATATACTATTTTCATATAAATTACTGTAGTTTTTTTTTTTTTACATGTAGGTGACTTTCTTAAACACAAGGTGCAATTTAGCAGTTTGTGAAAAGTTACACTAAACACAAACTGCTATATTTATCTTACTGTGTTAATTATTGCCTCATGTTGTTGCAATAATAATAATGATCTTTTATGTGTTCCAAAGACAATCAAACAATGGGGTCAATAAATAATCTTGTATTTTATTTTACAATTTTTGATTTGTTCCTTCAAAACATATGCATGCACTTTTGAACATCAGTTTTCAATGTAAATCTTAGGCCATAGATTTAGGCCATCTGTCCTGAAGTAATGGACTGACTCGATTAGGACATTCAAACACAGGTCTGGTGCGTGTCCAGACAGCTGAGGAGAAGACCTTGACCAGATGGTGGTGCTTTTGGACATTCCCAACTGGATCCATTGATTTGTCATTGGTTTTCGCACATATGAATCTGTTACACGCAAATTACATATATAACATAAACGCTTATATTTGGATTTCACATATACAAAATATGTCATATATGTAACACTTAAAAATATTGCAAAAAATGGCTGTTTTTGGAATCTATATTCAATATATTTTGGAATAGAGTGAAGGAACTATGATGTGTAATTTGTATGCAAAAACCCGAAAGCGAGTTAGCATTTGACCTGTTCCCTGTCCCAAAGTCAATGTTTTTTTTTCAATGGGATTTCAATTAAATCACTTACGGTTCATGGCTACCACAAACTCAAGATGCTTTCACGTTTTATTCTACGACATGAAACAGTTACATTACACTCTTGATTTTTTAAATCGGTTATGCTTCTTTAAAAAGACGGTTACTATCAGTTGCTAAATGGGACTACAGGCGGTGTTGGAGGCGGTATATAACGTCTTCGATCTGAACTAGTCTGGAATGCAGCCCGCTTGCGTTGGGCATTTGGATTTGTCTGGTATTTTTATAAATAGTATTTTATAGTTTGTAGTATTTTTCTAATTGGGAATTCATATTGTGTGCAGATAATGCCTTGACCGCCATAACAGATTAATTTGATGATCATTTATTTTAATTAAATGATTTTATGAAGATACTGCTAACCATTGCAGTCTGTCTCTATCCTACTCTCAGTGATGCAAATGTGTAAAAATACATAAATATTACCTGTCATTTTAACATGATCAATTGATTTTGTCAGGTTTTTTTTGTCAGAACACAATATTTAATTCTATCTTAACTGCAATACTTACACTCCTCCGTAATTTATAGCATATATGACTGTATGGGCTGATTATATAATAATAATTCCTTACATTTATATAGCGCTTTTCTGGGCACTCAAAGCGCTTTACACAATGGAGGATCTCCTCATCCACCACCAGTGTGCAGCATCCACCTGGATGACGCGACGGCAGCCATTTTGTGCCAGACCGCACACCACACACCAGCAAATTGGTGGAGAGGAGACAGAGTGATGAAGCCAATTGTGACATGGGGATGGTTAGAAGGCCATGATGGACAGGGGCCAGTGGGCAAATTTGGCCAGGATGCCGGGGTTAAACCTCTACTCTTTTTCGAAGAACATTCTGGGATTTTTAACGACCACAGAGAGTCGGGACCTCGGTTTAACGTCTCATCCGAAAGTCGGATACGCTGTACTTCCTGACAAAAAAAAGAATATTGAATGTTCTTCTCAATCCATGATGGAACATGCAGGCATTTGATAGACCTGTCCCTCACACCTCATTTCTGATTTCTGTCATCTATAATTAAGGTAAGCGCGCTATATGCACGCACGCGATACACTTATTTAAATATGGCTTATGATAATACTATGTAGGCACATTTATAAAACACGCAGTACGTGTTTTAAAACTCTTACAATAACCGTGAAACAAAACAAATGTATTTCCCACGTAAAAAAAAATATCCAAAAAGGCACATAGCAGGTCTATATACAGACGTGTTTTTGCGTATTTGTATTTGTTTGTAATTTATAGCATAGATTATAACATAATAAACCGAGAGATTAAACTTTTGTCATGGACTATATTTCTAAAAATAAGCTTGAAAAGTTGTCCGTAGCAGGGTGTTGCTGACGTCACAGACGAGCGCCCCGAAGGCACTGTAGCCCGTTTATAGCCTAATGCTAGCTTTTCAGTTCTTGCGTTTGCATTTAAGATCCAAAAGTGCTATAAGTTGTGTTTTCATGTGAGGATTATCCGGCTGGACAAAACGTGTAAGCGCAATGAACAGTGTTTGAACACAGAGCTAATTATTTGCAATGTTCAAAAAGCCTATGGGAAACCCTTTAGGGATTTTACCGAGGGAACCAGTTTTATGCTTGCAGCCAATTAGCCTACAAGGTGACGTCATAGTTTCTCCACTCTGTTACAAATATGTTAATATTTTTTCAAATATATTATTATTTGAACAAATATAGCTATTTTATTTGTTACAAATATGTAAATATATATGTGGTTGCTTAGATGCTATGTACATATTTGTAATTACAATGGTCTGGCCATTTTTGAAGTATATAAAAATATACAAGTCAAACACATATTTCCCTATTTTAGTCTCTATTTTAGAGGTCGCCACAGTGGAATGAGCCGGCATCTATTCCGGCATATGTTTTTACACAGCGAACGCCCTTCCAGCCACAACCTGGCCATGATAAGAGTGAGAGCTCAGATAATCCCAGGATCTCCCGTGCGTTTGACAGACCAGAGGAACAGATTTATTGATGTGGAGGACCACAACAAGCAGCCGCAAACATTTCACCAGCTGTACAGGACGCACTGGAGCAATATGCTGTACTGTTGAACAAAAAGGGATGATCTTGTTGAAGCAGCCAGCTTTCAGAAGGTGAAGACGGCTGTTACGTAGCGGAGGCACTGCGCTACGCACATAAGGTTAAAGATGACCGTCTATTAAAAGAGGTCACCCGGAGTCCCCATTCTTGCTTTCCCAAGCACACAGACAGAGGTCAAGTTGTTAAAAAGGGGTAACATAACAAATATTTCCCAATATCAAAATTAAATGTAAGGGAAGAAGAGGCCAAAACAACAAACAAAACAAAAGTACGCTACCTAATATTGGATCTCTTACCTCAAGCGAAAAATAAAGTACTGTAAATAATATAACAATTCTACACTCCTTAACTATCCATTAAACAGGAGAAAACGTGACAAAAGAAAAAGGGCCTTCCCTTAGATCATTCAGCAGTAAATAAACATTTAGCCACAGCTAACACAGGATACCGTCCTAGTACCGTTTTTAACAGAGTATCTCACCAGATGACTTCATAAAAGGATTGCAGACACTAAAGAAACAATCAGGCTCCACTAATGCAAGTTACCTCCTATTACCATAATTAACAGAGTATCTCACCAGATAAACAGGACATCAGTGCTCTTCACAACAGGCTGATGTACACGCTGGTCAATCTTACGTGGCTGGGGTTACCTCACAGTTCCAGCAGATCAAGCCCTGAGAAGTCATTTACCCTCAAGGCATATGGCAAAATTCCGCACTGCATATTGGAGGAGGATCCGGTTCTGTGCAAGGCAGGGATTCCCTCCTACAAAAATTTATTCAAAAATGGTCCAAGATTCATTCATTGTGAAGAGAGGCTGATCAACCTGCTTACCTCCAACGCCGCAAATCATCTGTACAGCAGGCACCAAGGTCTTGAAGAGTAGGTCACCAAAAAACTCCATCACCAGTAAAAAAATAATAATAATAATCCCCATTACCCCAGCAGAAAGCCTTGTTGACCATCTTGAGACCTCTGCCCAGAATTCCTACAACAACTACAGGTATGCCAGAGGCTCCAGCCAACTCCACCAACACATCCAGCCAGCCTGACAGCCCTGCATTGTGGTCTCGGGCCACTGTGTAGAAGAGAAGAAAAAAAAAACAGACCCTTTTTACTGAAGTTGCAAAGTTATTCCATGTGCCCATATATGCACACTTTGCCATCAGCCTATGCAGGGGCATAAGCAGTATAAAAATAAAAACCTGAGTTGTAAAATAATGTCGACCTGGAAAACTTGAACACTTTACATAATGTATATTTCATGTGTATCATTTTTGTGTTTACAAAGTTGTGTGTTATTGTTTGTTTGATTATTCTTACATATTTATGTTTTATATATAACGTAAACATGTACATAATGCTATAACTGCTGCTTGCCGTTACATGCATCTATTTTACATATTATGCAAGTTTAATACATTTTTGTACTTAATATGGAACATTTATTGTTTTTATATATTTATTAATATTATATTATCGTATATATTTGCAAACAATACTTTATTTAAAAAAAAAAGCACTTAGTTTTTGAAAGTTGTGTTAGTTATTGTAAATAAATTTCAAATGTTTCACTTTTGGAGTGAAAACAAAAGGAATATGCTTATTTCACACGGCCACCATTTTAAAACATAAAAGTGAGGCTGCGGTAGGGAGAAACCGGGAATTATAGGATCAGCGCTGTAAAAATTGCAACAACATGCTGTGGACTACAAACCTCCAGCTGTTGCCGTGATTTCAAAGTGCAGTTGTGGTGTAAACATCACCTTAATATAATTCAGTTCAGTTTAATTTAAACAATTAAAAGCATATTAGGCATCAAACAAAATCATAATCGCTTTAAGAGTAATAGGCTTAAGTGTCCTGCTAGGCTTTAGTTCAGGGCACCAGGTAAACACAGTGGGGACGCTTCCCTGCTTCAGCCTATGTAACCCAGTGAGCAATAAAACAATGCTGTCCTCTGTAGCACACCCCTGTGTTGTCTGTAATAGTGTTGTCCCGGTACTGAAATAAAAAAAACGTTCATTTCCTGCTAATATTTAAGAGCCGCTAAACACGTTTTTAAACAGCGCTGATTTGCCATAGTATTCACCAGTGCTCAACAGAAATGACTGTGAAGGTCATCAGTTCACTGCTCTTCACTGAGTGCAAACACCAAAACACGGACACTGGAGTCGTTTTAAAGCCGTAAAGATCAGTTGATTCATCAGCGTGTCGCTCGTCTGTGTTTGCACTTGGTAAACAGTGGTGGAGTGTGGTGAGCACTGGTGAATACTATGGCAAATCAGGGCTGTTTAAGAATGAGCTCAACAGCACTTCATGTTAGCGAGAGATTTGCAGGGATTTAAAAAAAATACATTTCAGTACCGTGACAAGTTTAATATATTGAAAAAATGACATCTAAAACGTGTGTTTGGGAAAGAAAACGCTAGCTAACTAGTGCCATATCCCTTAACTTAGCTGAAAATGAGGTCTTAACTCGAGTTTGAAAAAATGACATCTAAAACGTGTGTTTGGGAAAGAAAACGCTAGCTAACTAGTGCCATATCCCTTAACTTAGCTGAAAATGAGGTCTTATATCCCTTTTATTTTCACTATGCATTCAGAACGGACCTTCGGATCACTAGGAAGGCGATGAAAGGATACATTTGTGTCACTTTCTCTTCGCTAAGTTTTACAGTCAGGTACCTAACATTCCTGTGTGACTCAGAGAACACTTCATCCCTCAGTCCCAAAGTGAAGAGTCAGCTCAATGTTTAAAAAAAGTAAACAGCAGAATGTATGTAATAAAAATATAGGAACTTTACAACAACAAAAAAAGAAAGCAACAAAATTCCCTGACCATCCTCTCTCAACTATAAACAGGAGGAAATCCCGATTCACGATTGTTATCCTGATTCTTTTTTTACGTTTATTTTTAAAGTCTATTTTGCAAATTGTAAAGGTACAATACAACTAAACTAATGTCCCCATATATAAATATACTCTTACCATGTGTGTTTAAGAATATTTTAATCAAGTGAAGATTTAATGCAAGTGCTACAGTATTCTGCAAAGAAAGAACACTCAACAAGACTTTCATAACAATTACTGTACCATAAAAATGATCATTTAACAAATCTAACAAATCTTAGTTCAAATCAGATAGCTTATTAGATATAGATCCTCAGCGACACCTTCAAACATGCAAATGACTTTTTTTTTACAAAGTTAGCAAAACTAGTAATGTTTTGAATTTAATAAATGCATAATAATCATGACCATGAAACCATTATTATTCTTCAGACTATATAATCATACAACTAAAATCTATAATCGCTGCATCCCTAATTGTTATGTGGTTCAAAACAACATATGAATGTGTTTGTAGAAGAAGCCGACTTGAGCAATGCACTGCTTTTGTTGTGCTTTGAAATACAACATTTGAATGTGTTTATAAAAAAAGCCACATTGTACAATGCAGTGATGTTATGTAGTTTCAAAATACAACATATTCACATTTTGATGTAGAAAAAGCCAACGTGGGTGTCTTAAGGAGCAAAAAACAGCATATGAGCTCTTGTATTGCTGTTGTGTCATCATCACTTACAGTATATTGCAAGTCATCTCTGGCCCCTCATTTGGGATGCTCTTGATGAACTGGACCCCTTGACAAACTAATTAAATAGCGCTGTTGTACACACATCTACCAACAACCTATGGCTTTATTTCAGTGACATATGTCGTGAGCGCAGTATTACCGGGCGAGATCGCAAGTCTGCAGACACCCCATATAGAGCATGCGGGTCTCTTTGCTTGCGCGCCGATCGTCTCGGTTCGTGCACTCAACTTCTTGCGCCCTCAAATAAACGCTACTGAAGTGTGATTTAATGCGTTTATGTAACGCGTATGTCTCAAACATTTATAAAATTTGCTAGGAATATTTACGAATGTCTCCAATAGACCTACAGAGCGGCATTGATGTGTCCTAAAGTAAAGTGAGGCCGCTATAAACTCCAGCGGGAGAAAGTCATTGTATGCAGAACCACAGACCTTTATTTATAAAGTATATTTAAGGAAACTGTTTTATCTTAACTGAAAGCTGCGCCTGTATGCTGGCCTTACGCATCGTGCAGCCCTGTCAGCCAGTCTGTCAGTCAACATGTAACCTCAAAGGGTTAAACAAATGATGCACAGCGGTTACAGAAAAGTTCCCGCTGTTATAATTCACTTACCCTTTAATATGTTTTGGTGCGATTGTAACCCGCTATTAAAAAAAAAAAAACACAGACGACTGAATGTTTTGAATGAGAAGCAGTAATAGCCGTGGCGTGATGAATTTAGGTGTGGCGCCCCGTCATGGAAAAATTAATGTAGCGGAAGCACATTCACATCCCAGAGTGTTTCATGTCTAAATAAAACGAAAGCACAGACAGATTCCAACAGATTTAAGAGCAAGGGGCGGCCCCTGGTGGTTCGGCGGTATGGGTTGCGTATAGGGAGGATCGGCTCTTTAATGTTTATTGACACCCGTCGGAGATTGACTGAAATTACGGGACAAAAATGGGAAAATACATTTACGGGATGATAGCGGGATAAAACTGTAAAATACGGGAGAATCCCGGGAAAAACAGGAGGGTTGACAGGTATGGCTTGATGCATGTCATGTATGTCTTGATGCATATCAACTTTTCTTAAGTTAAGCTTTTTTGTTATTCAGATATGCAGAATATTATTTTTTTTTGTTATTCAGGAATTGTGTTTCTAAACGTTACATTGCATACTAAAAATTATTATGTATGTAATTATTATAGAATTCATTTAATAGAATATAATAAAGATGATTCAGAAATTTAAAGGCTAAACTATTTCATGTTTGACTCATATGTTTTATCTAAGTATTTATTATTTACAGTTTAATTTCTATTATTTGTCCACTCAAGGTTTATAGGGATTTTAAGAAGTATTTAGTTAAATTACTTATTGAGTAATTAAGTTACTTTTCAGACACAGTAATTAGATAAGTATTTTAAATAAAACATTGATAAAGTAATTAGTAATTCATTACTTTTTTAAAGTAACTTACCCAACACTATTTATGAGGTAGATGGCCTGAGGAAAGAAACTTTTCCTGTGTCTGGCTGTTTTTGTGCTCGGTGCTCTGTAGCGCCGGCCAGACGGTAGCAGTTCAAACAGGAAGTGTGCTGGGGCGAAGGGTCCAGGGTGATTTTGCGAGCTCTTTTACTCACTCTGGAAGAGTACAGTTCTTGAAGTGTAGGAAGGGTAGAGCCAGTTATTCGTTCAGCAGTCCGGACTATTCGCTGTAGTCTATGGAGGTCGGATTTGGCAGCTGAGTCGAACTAGACAGTAATTAAAGTGCAGAGGATGGATTGGATGACAGCTGAGTAGAACTGCACGAGCAGCTCCTGTGGCAGGTTGAACTTCTTCAGCTGACGAAGGAAGTACAGTCTCTGCTGGGCTTTCTTCACAATAGAGTCTATGTGAGTGTCCCACTTCAGATCCTGAGAGATGGTAGTTCCCAGGAACCTGAATGACTCCACTGCAGCCACAGTTCTGTCCATGATGGTGAGTGGGGGGAGTGCAGGGGGGTTTCTCCTGAAGTCCACTATCATCTCCACCGTTTTGAGCGTGTTCAGCTCCAGGTTGTTGTATCTGCACCATAAAGCCAGCGGCTCCACCTCCGGTCTGTATGCAGACTCGTCACCATTCCGGATGAGGCCGATAACAGTAGTGTCGTCCGCAAACTACAGGAGCTGGGGAGAGAACACATCCTTGGGGGGCACCAGTACTGATGGTGCGGCTGTCAGACGTGATTTTGCCCTTTCTGACAAGCTGTTGTCTATCTGTCAGAAAGCTGGTGATCCACTGACAGACAGAGCTAGGAACAGAGTGCTGGGTCAGTTTGTGCTCGAGCAGTGATGGGACGATCGTGTTAAAGGCAGAACTGAAGTCCACAAACAGAATCCTTGCGTAGTTCCCTGGTTTGTCCAGATGTTGTAGGGTTGTATAAGCATCATCCACAGACCGGTTTGCTCTATAGGCAAACTGCAGGGGGTCCAGCAAAGGTCCGGTGATGTCCTTCAGATATGCTAGAACCAGTCTTTCAAATGACTTCATGGCCACAGATGTTAAGGCAACAGGTCTGTAGTCGTGGAGTCCGGTGATCTTTTGCTTCTTCTGGATTGGGATGATGGTGGAGCGTTTGAAGCAGGATGGAACTATGCGCTGTTCCAATGATCTGTTGAAGATCTTTGAGAAAACGGGAGCCAGCTGGTCAGCGCAGGTTCTCAGACAGTCTGGTGAGACACCGTCTGGGCCTGGCGCTTTCCTTCTCTTCTGTTTACTGAAGACCTGACGCACATTATCCTCACTGATCTGAAGATCGGGGGGGGGGGGGGAGGGAGATGTCTGTAGGTGTTGATGGCTGTGTAGAAAGATGGTCAGGGCGGGTGTGGCTGGAGGTGGGTAGAGGTGTTAATGGTTGTGTAGAGGGTGTCTGGTCGAAAATGTCAAATCTGCAATAGGTAATGTTCAGCTCGTTTGTGAGATGCTTGCTGCCATTGATACTGGGGGAAGGTGTTTTGTAATTGGTAATGTTTCTCAGACCAGTCCACACTGATGCAGGGTCGTTAGCAGAAAACTGGTTTTCCAGCTTTTTGGCATAGTTCTTTTTAGCCAGACCAATCTCCTTTGTTAAAGTGTTCCTGGTCTTGTTGTAGAGAATCCTGTCCCCACTCCTGTAGGCATCCTCTTTGACCTGACGAAGCTGTCTAAGTTTTGGTGTGAACCATGGTTTATCATTGTTAAATGATAAGTAGGTCCTGGTAGGGATGCATAACTCCTCACAGAAACTAATGTAGGATGTTACGGTCTCTGTGAGCTCGTCCAGGTCAGTGGCTGCAGCTTCAAAAATACTCCAGTCAGTGCATTCAAAACAGGCTTGTAAGACCTGCTCTGTGTCGTTGGTCCATCTCTTAACAGTCCTTAATACTGGCTTAGTAGTTTTAGTTTTTGCCTGTAAGTTGGTATAAGATGAACCAGGCAGTGATCGGAGAGTCCTAGAGCTGCTCTGGCCACGGAGCGATATGCATCTTTCATTGTTGTGTAGCAATGGTCCAGAATGTTATTGTCTCTGGTAGGGCATGTAATGTGCTGTCTGAATTTAGGCAGCTCATGTGTGAGTTTTGCTTGGTTAAAGTGGTTTCTAGGGTGATTTTGGATTTTCGTGGATTTCTAGATGGTTGCTAAAGCTTTGCTAATGTTCTGAGTGGTTGCTAGGTAGTGGCTAAGGTGTTGTTATGTGGTTGCTAAGCTGTTGCTAGAGATTTCTTAGTGGTTGCTAAGGTGTTTTAAGTGGTTGATAAGTGGTTGCTAAGACATTACTATGTAGTTGCTAAAGTTTTGTGGGTGGTTGTATGGTGGTTGCTCAGACATTGATATGTTGTTGCTAGGGTGTTCTGAGTAGTCGCTAAGGCATTACTAGGTGGTTGTTTGGGTGTTGTTGGTGGTTGCTGGGTAGTTACTAAAGCATTGCTACGCAGTTGCTAAGGTGTTCTGTGTGATTTACCAAGAAGTTGCTAAGGTGTTCTTAGTAGTTGCTAGGTGGTTGCTAAGGCATTGGTATTCTGAATTGTTGTTAGGTAGTTAATAAAACATTGCTAGGTGGTTGCTAGGGTGTTCTCAGTGGTTGTTAGGTAGCTATAAAGCATTGCTAGGTGGTCACTAGGGTGTTGAGTGGTTGCTAAGGGTGCTTTGAAGTGTTGCTATCCTGTTGCTAGCATGAATTAGCATGGTTTTAGAATAAATTTGCACGCAGCTAACATGCTTTAGAATAATTTTATAAATGTTTATGTTGCTAGCATGTTCCGAGAATGAATTAGCATGTTGTCCATGTTTCTAGCATAGATTAACGCGTTTTTATCAAGAACTATCATAATAGGAAAATTTGAATATATAATTTCGCTTGATTCGATTCCTCTGTCCTCCACTTTTCCTTGAATTCTTCCCTCAAACCCCTTATGATGGAGCGAAGACCCAAGGAAAAAATTGAGGAGAGGAAACAAAGACGCACAAATAAGAATTGAGAAGCACCCCTAGTTGACGAAACTGGGTTTTGGCTAGTCTCCCAGGCAGAGAAGTTAGGACCCAGCTAGGACACTAAAACTAGACCCGAAGGCATGAACGACTTATCTGCACAAGTGTTTTTTCTATCTTTGACCAGATGATCAGGGGAGAGCGCGAACGCAGTCCCCCACTACCAGAAATTATGCAGTCGGTCGCAGGGAACGTACAATGGCAACTGTAGACTCTCGTCCAATGAGAAGCCGCGATTGTCTACAGTTTGTCTAGACCCTGGACCAATCGGAGGTCCGCATTGTCTACATTTTCTCTCACTCTGGACGCTCACCGTTTATCGGGTCAGAAAGTTCATCTGCTGACGAGATAAATTCATCTGCTGTGGAGATTTCAAGCGGCAAGTCATTTTTATACTGTTATATTGATGCACAGTATGTTCTGGTGACAGCACGTTTGAAATATTTCCTGTTTTGTGCAGTATTTCGTATGTGCTCGTGAGGCTGCGCCATCAGAAAGTACACCTGTTGCGGAGATTTCGTGTGACAAGTTATTTTTATTCTGTTATATTGATGCACAGTATGTTTTGGTCGCCTCACGTTTGAAATTTTTCACATTTTGTGCAGTATTTTGTATGTGCTCGTCAGGCTGCACCGTCAGAAAGTACACCTGTTGCGGAGATTTCGTGTGATAAGTTGTTTTTATTGATGCACAGTATGTTTTGGTCACATCATATTTCACTCTTTGTGCAGTATATTGTCTGTGCTTGTGACGCGGTGCCGTCAGAAAGTTCACCTGTCAGATATTTCGTGTGGCAAGTTATTTTTATACTGTGATATTAATGACATGTATATTTGACAGCACAAAACCTTAATAGTTTAACTTTTGTATTGTTTTCGACGCTTGTGTCGCAGTGATTGCTCTGTATACACGGTAAACTGTTGTTTCATTATAACATAGCAACATGCTAATAAATAAATATCCCTTTACATACAGCAATATATGTGACCATGGCAATGATTAACATTAGTTGTTACTATGAGAAGTGAAGAAAATCTTAAGATCTTAAGGCCTGGGAGAAAACATATGATTAATAATTACTGCTATAAGGTTTAAACTTAAAATGTGTATACATTATATATCATTTGTTATGTTATTTCAAGTGTTATATGTGTAAATGATATGAGATTAATGATAGAACGTATTTAACATGTTTAGAATGTATTTTACCTTACATCAGCCATATGGAGGTTGATATAGCCGCCTGTTTTGATATATGAAAAACACAAAATACAAGTGTAAGCATTTGAAAACAAAATGTTTAAACAGAGCAATTGATAGATTCAAGGTATTTGGTATAGAATTCATGTTTCCATTGCTGCTGTCAAAGGCATCATCTCTGTCAGCACTGCTAACTCGTCAGATACATTTTTTTAAAATATATTTCATTTATTTGTTAATTATCAAAGATGTAAAAATAAGCTTAACTTAGATGTCATTTTAATACTTCATCATGAGCTCCTGTATTTGCAGAGTTAAGACCGTATTCTCTGTGTATTTATGATGTTTGTAAGAATATTTCTTACAGGTGTATTAGACATGGATCCACTGTTGCCCACCCTGAGCATCGTTGACACCAGTGTGCCACAGGACAGACAACAATGCTTTCTTAAAGCATAGAAGGACGCCAAGACCCTGGCCTCTCGAAACAGGTTCTTCGAGCATAGCATTAGCCAGGACAGAAAAACTACTTGTGAGGAATGTAATATTTGATTTGTGTGTTTCTGCCATATGTGTACACTGCAGCATAGACTGTTATTTGCATTAACTTTATAACAATTTTTATGTCTTAGCAAAAAAAAAGATGCCAGCACGTTACTTGCACACCATCTGAGGTCCAGTATCTCGGCCAGCTCATTCTAAACTTTGGCAAGTATAATGGCCAAAGTTTTAAATGGCTGGTGGAAAACGACGTTGGCTACATTAAGTAGTATGTTGCTATACGTTTGCATAAGTGGTTTTTACACAAATTCATTGTTTTATTTATTTTTTCCATACTAGTGTGCTGGATCTAAACATCAAGGAGCGTCGCCAAGGAAGAAAAGAGGGCCCAGGTGAGCATATAAAGGATCTTTTGCTAAAGTATGGGCAACTGTTTCCGCAGGTTTCCTGCCACCTTGAGGTCAACATGGACAGGGCCATTTACGGTCAGGGCTGCTTCAGGTCCTTCACGTTCCTGGAGATTTGGCAGTGGTACAGCCTGCACAAGATGCTGCAGGCTGATCCACAAGCTGGCAGCGCCCAAGAGAAGAAGATGGCACAGGAGGCATTCTGCTCTGTGCGACAGTGGCTGATGATGAAGGAGGAGGACATCACCGTCAAGACACTGAAGCGGTTCCGGCAGTACATTCTCACCAAAGAGGTGGGCTTTATTTATTTTTTTAAATGTGACTTTATAAAAAAAAATCATGCTGGCAACATTTCATGCAAACTACAACCTGTAACGCTCAGAAACCTCCGGAGGACAGGGCTCTTCCTGCAGCGGCGGCCAGCTCCAGCTCGTCGGGATGCAGAGGTGACGGTGGATGATGCGCTACTGGTGGAAGCCCTTAACGCTTTCGAAGCACAAGGTGTATATCCCTTTATTATTGTTTTCAATTGTTCATGTTGCATGAATCTTTTCTTAATAAATAAATCAGCGACACAAAATCAATACACTCTGCTGATGAGATTGTCGTCTTGCTGCTTTGACACTGACTTTTGCACGTCTGTGTTTTTTGTCCTTCTTTAGCAGTTGAGGACAAAGGCGGCCTGCCGAAGAAACCACTCACCTCCTCTGAAAGATAAGGTATATCACTTGATAAATGTCACTTATGAACATCTATTCATACTGCTGTAGCATGAACTACAGTTGAGGGTCCTCCTGTGAAATATTTATTCAAGGTAATAGAGCAAGGCCATTTTCACAGTATTTTCCAAAGTATATTTTCTTCTGGAGAAAGTCTTATTTGTTTTATTCTTTATGTTTATCAAATGGCTACAGAACAAACAGAGTGTTAGCCAAGTTAAGCCTTTACTTTTTTTCTGGCTGAATACGGTAACACTTTAGAATAATGATCCATTAATGTATTTACTAACACTAAGTCTCACCAATCTTGTGCAGCATTTATGAATCACAGCTCAACGTTAATGCATTATTAAAATCCAAAGTTGTGCTTGTTGACTGTAGTTAACGCACAGTGAATTAACATGAACTAACGTTATTTAACTTTAATAATATAAACTCGTTAACAAAGATGAATGAATACTGTAATAAATGCATTTAATTGCTTGTTCATGTTAGTAAATGCATTAACTAATAGAGCACTATTTTAAAGTGTGACCCTAAATGGTAACACTTTACAATAAGGTCGTATTAGTTAGTTCACGCATTTACTAACATGAACAAGCAACGAACAACACACTTAAAGTCTTTTTTTATGTGTTAATGAAAATACAGTCATTAGTTGTAAGTTCATGTCAACTCAGAGTCCATTAACTAATGTCAACAAGCATTAAATATTATTTTAATAAAGCATTAGTACATGTTGAACTATGATAACAAATGTTGTACAAGTATCGTTCATACTTCATTGTTCATGTTAGTAAATACATTATGTAATGAAACCTTATTGTAAAGTGTGACCCAATATTATATACTGTCATCATGGCAAAGATCAAATAAATGAATTATTAGAACTATTATGTTTAGAAATGTGCCTGAAAAAATATTCAATAAGAAGTTAGGGCTAAAAATTTCAGGACTTCAACTGTATGCATTAATAGACAAAAGAAGTCGCACTTCCCCTTAGCAGACTCCTTTTATCGCAGCTCCGTTTTCTTCTGGAGACCAGTCGGTGTGTGGCGTTACAGTCTTCGGTGCCCAAGGTCTGACTGCCCAGCACGCACCAATCAGAAGGCTTTTCTCTACCGTTGTGGGTATTCATCCACAGTTAGACAGATCTGCCACATGTCTGGCTGGTACTCCATGCTGACTGAGGTCCTGGCATGCATTATGTTTCTCCTATAATGCCAGGCGTGGCATGGACAAGCAGGTGATCCGCCTTATGAGGGATCGCACTGAGGGAAACACCATGGTGAAGGTCTGGAGACAGGTGCAGGAGAGCCACTGCGAGGACTATCTGCAGAGAAAGGACTTGTACACCACTCTCCTCAGCCAGTACAGCAGACCTGGAAAGATCACTCGTAAGTCATAGTTAGTTGTTATCTTAAAAAGGGACAGTTCACCAATAAATGAGTGGTTTCAAACTTTTACTGTTGAACACAAAATACGTTTTTTTGAAGAAAGCCGAAATCTGGTAACCATTGACGAAATACTATGGAAGTCAATTGTTACAGGTTTCTGACATTTTTCTAAATATCTTGTTTAGTGTTTAAAAGAAACCCATAATGGTTATTAACTGTTTATAAATTTCTATTCTTTTGAGTATTCGGTCAAGACTAAGTAGCAAAAGATAGTGATGACACCAGTGTGTCTGTTTTCTCTGCTTTCAGGGAGTTTGTGCCAGCAGTTTCAACGACCACCAGCACGGAGAGAGCCGCCATCTGCCAGACTGATGAGAAAGGCATTTCTAACATCAAGGACTACCGTACTCAGATTATGTCCACATTTGGCAAAGTCCTGAAGTATGACTTCACCAAGAAGGTAAATTTAACACGATGGAAGTCTGTTTGTAAACTTATTGCAAAAGCTTTTTACTCTTTTTGTTTTAGGAAATCCTTTGTCAGAGGGATTTAATCCTTAAAGTATTATTGTCCATATTTCCATCATTTTAATTATTAATGACAATAAATAAGTAAATTATTATAAATCTATTAATAATATCAATAAATTAATATCTAATATGGCTTACTAGTGCTCTAAAATACTGTTTGTCACCAACACACGCACCAGATTATTACTTATACTTGCCTACGTCATCGTGTGTCGTATCCTTCACTGCTGGATTCCTCTCCTGCATGCTCTGCATTGCAACTGATGAGATTTTTGCATGCAAAAACGCATTATTAATTCATTTCTGAATATTAGTGACTGTTACTTTCTTATTTACTAATACTTAGTCTGTTGCTTTAACTTAAAAAAAAAAAACAACAACAAATGTTTGAATCTATTCGTTTTGTATTTGTTATCAGATCTGCAAGAAACTCTCCGGCGCTGGAAAAGGCACTGCAGAGTGGTGTACCAATGTGGCCAACGAGCACGGGTAGATCCTCATATTGGTCTTCACCTGTGAGGAGTCACTGGACAAGATGAGGCCGATGGCTGAAGGCCTAATGGAGAGGTACAGGAGAGCTGACGAGGCACCGCATGAGCTCATGTACATGGATCGTGGCTGTTGTCGTGTCCACGGCGTGCCTTGAGTTGAGCAGCTCTTCAGTGACTGGACAGACAGGGGGATGCTGGTACGGCTGGACATTTTCCACTGGATTCATCGATTCGATGCAGCCCTACGGACAGATCATCATCCAAAGTATGCCCTGTTCAAGTCTGCCCTCTCTGCTGCCATCTTTGCCTACAACAAAGACGACATGGCTCTTTTGGTACAGGCCAACTATGCCTCCCTGACTGATAGCCAGATCATCGAGCTGCGTGTCAGTAAATATGACCTCAGCCATTATGTCAGGAGGATCACAGTTGGTGCCCAGGAAACATGTGCGCGTTTGCAGTGCGCCATTGATCTCCTGAAGGGAGCCGCAGGGATGGATGAGTTATAATACGTTATAATAACAGTTGATTGTTTTAGAGTTTACAGTGTTTTACACTAACTTGTTGATTGTTGTTCCACTGTTATTGTTGCAGAAACTAATGTTATATTAACAGTTCATTGTGGTAAGAGTTTATAGTGTTTTACACTATTTTGTTGATTGCTGTAACACTGTTATTGTTGCAGATATGTATGTTACATTAACAGTTGATTGTTTTACAATGTTTTACAGTAATTTGTTGATTGTTATAGCAGTGTTATTGCTGCAAAAATGTATGTTATAATAACAGTTGATTGTTTTACAGTTTACTTTTTATTTTTCTGATTGTTGAAAGTGTTCTTGTTTCAGAAATGTTTTCAGTGTACAGTATTTAAAGAGTTATTTTTTATTTATGTTTAATAATGTATTATTATTATAATATATTATTATAAAATATCTTGTTATTTAAAGTACTTTAATAACATCTTTGTAATTACTAATGTTGGTTTTTACTTTAATTGCTTTATTTATTAACTTTGTTTTTGTTTTTTTAAGAGGAAGATTTGTTTTTTAAATATCTGAATGCTTGACCTGGCAGCAATTTTTCATTTTATATATACAAATATATTTTTATATCTATTACTGCTATCAATATTATTATAACTAATGATGATAATAATATAATATTATTATATATGCCACTGGATTAATCCCAAAACCACACTCCAACATCAAGCTCCACCTGCAACACACACAAAACAAAAACACTTGGTTAACATGGTGTAAAAACAAACAAACAAACAAACAAACAAAAAACAACTACATGCATCGATCAAATATCCCAAGACTATACACTTTCAAATGAGAACTGTTGTAACTTGTCACATTTGTAACTAGTTACTGTAATTAAATAAGGATTTTTATTCATTTTATGTAATTGTATAACGGTTATTCCTATTATGACTGCATATAGGTATTTTATAATATAATAGAAGCAAAGTAATTGTATTTTTTTGTTATACAAACATGTTTAATAATAATTCTACTAAACATTACGCATTATTAAAAAAGGTTTGACCATTAATACTAATATTTATATTACATATGGATATTACATTTATTTTAGAACTGATATTAACTGTTTTAATTTATATATTCCATGTGTCATATTTATTAAAATACACATGTTGAGGTTTATTGGGATTTTGAGTGAACTGATTAAAGTAATTTAATTTGAAAAGAAACATAATTTTAATGACAAACTTATTAAATAATCATTTCATAGTTTACCCATGTACACAGTGAGAGTAGAATGCTTTCATTTCAAAAAGCACCAACAAATAAAATGTGTCCTGGCCATGTCAGTTACTACTCCTGTTTGTTTTGATTACACAGCCAGGGGGCTGTCCACCCACAAATGCAGTTCATTCATGTTTTGCTTGTAGTCTATCAACCTATCAGGTGCCGTAATTGCCTACACATCTACATCAAATTTTGCACGCCATACAGGTCCATCGCTAAACAAAGTAGAGATGTAAACAAAACCGCCAACGAAAAGACCGCTGAGGTGAAATTCACAGAATCTGCGAAGTTAAAGAGCCCATATTGTACATTAAAAAAGGTCATATTTTGGTTTTGGGGGTCTTCATCAACAGTCTGATATGCATGCAAGGTCAAAAAACACTTTCATTGTCTTATAATCTGCATTTATTTTTACCTCATTATCCCAGCGACTCCCATATGAATCGTTCAGCGATTCATTTGTTCCCAAACAACTCCTTAGCGCGACGCTAAACTGCACTGATTGGACCGATGAGTCGATGACCCAGTCTGTTGCGATTGGTCGACAGCGCTCAGCGCGAGAGAATGCCCATCACGGCATAGTGAATATGTGAGCGTACCTGCCAACACTCCCGTTTTTCCCAGGAGTAGCCCGTATTTCAGACCCATCTAACGACACCCTCCCGATTTGTTATTTCTCCCGGAAAACCACCCCCCGGTCCTCAGCATTTTGGTACAGTCTGTGAAACCCCCGGGTCGCCAACATTGGTCCGATCGCAGCGCCCGAAAAACGCTTCACAGGAGTTAAGACAGCTCACTCCCGAACTCAACCTCCCCAATCTCCCAGCATATTACTCTATTGTTAACCATAACTAAAAAAAAAACAGCGACAGACATTCAGTATTAATGCACACAGCAGCAAAAGCTGAACCATGACACATGACCGCCGCGCGTGAGTAGGAACAGCCCATGGCAAAGGGATACGAGCTCACAAACGCATTTTAATCCGTAAACAAAGCGACATGCGTCGCGTTTTCAAAACACAATTAAATACATAATTTGCAAGCTAGAGAAAACAGCGAGGCACCAGTTTTAATCACACTTACGTTGAAATGGGGGAAGAAGGAGAGGTTCGATAGAGGGTGCACGCCAGATTCACGGTGGCTGGCCAGATCAGCCATCAGGCCACTGGGAAACGTCCCGGTGCTCCCCATGCTCCTTCCGTTAACGTTGGCCGGCGAATCCCCCATTGTAATAGTGTAGATTTTAGAAGCACTCCTCAGAGGAAACACAGCACAAAGCTGGGCTAATGCTGAGGTTTATTTTTGCAAAAATGCCTCACGCAATGACTCTCACAGCTTTATCTTTAGGAAGGGAAAAGAGCACAACTTTCCCCTCACACTTCAGAGCACTGCGTCCACGACGTAACATGATTTAACCTGAATGCGATACAGTGCTTGTCATCTTCCACTTTCTCTTCCTGTCTGTGGGCGGGGCCGGGAAGTTTCAACTTTCCCGGGGTCTGCGTGCGCAGCTAGAGGGCGGGGCTTATGTTTCGTGTTCACGTCATGCCGAAACAGCTAAAGACTCGTTATAACAATGATTCATTTGAAGAACGATGAGTCGACTCTTTTATAGATGAATCAATAGTTTTAAACACTGTGCACTTTCAGATTTAAGCCTTAGCTAGACATTTCACTTCACTTAGAGCTGTGGTACACACTACATGCAAGCTCATTTTCAAAAACCCATAATATGGGCTCTTTAAATGCAAGATAATGCCTTTAGATAAGAGTATTGTCACTTCTGCCACCCAGCGGACAAATGCAGAACTACAAAACCTGATTTTCACCAACTCAACAGAAACAGCATAAACACATAAATGGGTCATTCTACAGAAACTCATTTGGTG
>CAIGQQ010029579.1:295596-315793 GCA_903798035.1 Danio albolineatus
AATAGAGCATTTGTAGCTGCAGGAATTAACTGCTTACAAACGTTTGTTAATGCAGAGTTAATGCTTAACAAATAATGAATTCACTATTTCCTAATGCTTAATAGATGATTCATAGCGTGTAGTTATTATAAAGTGCTACCAAGATTTTGTATGTATGCAATCCAAACGTGAACTTTTAAGCAGATATATAATATAATATATACACAGTAAATGCTATCATTACTTTCTTTACCGGTAAGGTCACCTTACTTTACCTGTCTGCTGTCATTATTTTATCGGCTTGTTAAGGGTGACGTGCTGCATACACCATGATTTTATATAAGATTCACTTTAATGTGTGATATGACTTAAAATTTGTCGTAAACAAATATTTTCTCAATTCAAACGAGTAGGTCCGGGAAACAGTATTCCATATGTCATGACTAGGCCCACACGGAAGCTGCGCAGAGAATTCAGCAGATTTTTAGCCCATCATTGATTCTGTTTATTTACTTGAGTAAATGTGTGTAAATTTATATTTATTCAGTTTTTAAGTTTAAGTTTGAGTGTAATAATTGACTAATATAAAAATATGCATATGATTTATTTACAATACAGTTTGTGAAGTAATATTTAATGTCTTTTAGTAGATATATTATATGAGAGACTTGCTTTGTTTACCAAATAAGTGGATCAAATTGGATTTGCATTGTAAACATTAAATAAAAGTTAAAAATGTATTATTTTTCATTTCATATATTAAAGGTTTTAGTTATGATACTTCCAAAATATTCTGCATAATCTGCAGATTTTTAACTAAATTCTCAGCAGAAAAACAAAAGATGTCTGCAGATTCTGTCTGTCTATAGTCATGAAATTAACAGACTTAACTTTTCTCTCTTCAGCCTTTAATCTTTTCAGATTGCACATGGAGAAACAAAGAATTGCAATTTTAAAATGTACAGAACTAACAGCATGACATTTGCTGTGTGATTAGTCTTCTATAGGTCTCTTCTGGTGTCTACAGTGATTGTAGACTCTCAGCCAATGAGAAGATGCAAATGTCTAGTCCACTAGACATTAGATGGCGTAAACGTCTACATTCACAGTAGACTCTCAGCCAATCAGATGGTGTAAAAGCCTACAGTCACTGCAGACTTTGCATGACCCTGGAATCTCAACTGAACTGTATGCCATGCAAATTCTAATGTGAAATGTGAGACAGTTACTGAATGCGAATGGCTTGCAGGAAAAGTGCTACACAATACCCGGGTACGTCATCAAAAATAATACTTCAGAGAATGTTTACATTATTTGGGTTTTTGTAATATTGCTTGTCTAAATAAAATAATTTCCTGTATCAGCAGGCTACCTCAAAAGATGTTGCGTAATGATATCAATGTACAAGACAGCTTCATTCATTACTAATATCCTAATATTTTGTAATATTTCTGTGCAGAATGTTCCTCGGTAAAAAATCCTCCGATTTATCCCGAATGATTTTGGAAGTATCATTAATATTAGTATATGGAATAAAAAAATAACACCTTTTAAACTTTTAATGTTCACAATGCAAATCCAATTAAATCCACTTAATTGGCAAACAAAGCAAGTCTTTATATCACATATCTACTAAAAGACAGAAAATATTACTGTATTGTAAATAAATCAAATAAACATTTGCATGTTTGTCCATATTATTACCGAAATTAACGTAAAAATGGAATAAATAAAATGTACACACATTTAAACAAGTAAATAAATAGACTCAACGATGGGATAAAAATCTGCGGATTTCTGCATGTGCAGATTCCTTGTGGGCCTACTAATATGTTAAAGTTTTGGTCCTGCTTAGAATGAATGAAGTATTGTATTAAACACATTCCAACGAGTTCATATCATAATCTTAAAGCTGCAGATATTAATTTGCTTAGCATCTTCACCTCTAAGATCATCAGACATGTTAATTTGGATATTAGATCATTTATTTTGCTAGTTTATATTTGATCATTGCTAATAACATGTAAATGTCAAATTTTGAAAAACTTTATGGTGTTGACAATAAGTGATGATTATTGCAAGTGATGAAGCAGAACTCTAGTACACGCAAGATACAAAAAATGTTTTATTTTTCAGTTTTGTCTCATTTGTTAAGAATCAGACAGTTCAATAATAACAAGCAGCAGTTTTATCATTGTCACTACATAACTATTTCTACCTTCATGTTTAATTTAAATAGGATTTTAGTCATTATGAACAAGGTGCATATCTAATGTTTAAGTTTTTATTTCAAACAACATGTTTATTTGACTGTTCCGAGTTGTTTTCTTTGCACTATAATTGCAATATAATTGATAACTGAGGATTTTCAGTTATTTGCCAGAAAAGATCAATATTCTTAATAACTGCCTGTTTTAGATGTGGAGTTTCTGGGCTGGTCTTATTCTCTGAAACTTTTCTCTGAAAATCCTTTTTTAGTTTAAAAGAAAAGTACTATTTAAAATTTTATTTAAAACTATTTAAAAACTATTTAAAATGTTCATTTTTAACTCATGAAGCTTCTTGTAAAAAAAAAAAAAAAAAAGGTTATTCTGCATTTTCACATTGCTAACAAAACCAGTGTATTTTTTAGATCTTTGGCAGAGGCAACACCACCTCTCTCAGCAGATGGTCCCAAAATTTGGAGGTAAATGTGTTGCCTCACAGCGTGGGTTTCCTCCAGGTGCTCCGGTTTCCCCCACAGCCCAAGACATGCGTTTGTGAATTGGGTAAGCTAAATTGTCCGTAGTGTATGTGTGTGTGAATGACAGTGTTTGGATGTTCCCCAGAGATGGGTTGCAGCTGGAAGGGTATCCTCTGCGTAAATCATATGCAGGGTAAGTTGGTGGTTCATTTCGCTGTGGCGACCCTGATTAATAAAGGGACTAAGCTGAAAAGAAAATGAAAGAATGAATGTGTTCAATCACTATGAATGAATGTGTTCAAAATGGTGCCCACTGAATAACATAGGTTTTGTAGACAATTGGCCAGGTTTTTGGGGTAGACCTGACCTGTTGAAGAGAGATGGTCTTCATCCCACTCGGGCTGGAGCAGCTCTCCTCTCTAGTAATCTGGCATATAGTCTTAGTGCTGGCATTTGACTAACTGGGGCCCAGGTCAGGGAACAGACAGATTGGCTTAACCAACCGTCTGCTAGTCTCAACGGTTTACCCAACTCAAATAATCTGCAGCACATAGAATCACCTAGTTATAAGAACATAGAGACTGTGTCTGTTCCCCGAGCCTCTAAATATAAAAAACTCCCAAATCCATTTAAAGGTAATAATCTAATTGATGTTCAAAAAATAAAAAATAAAGCTAACCAAAAGATAAAACTTGCATTATTGAACATTAGATCGCTGTCAGCTAAAACTCTTTTTATTGACGATTTGATAACTGATCTAAAGCTAGATGCTCTCTGTCTAACAGAAACCTGGATAAAACCAGATGATTACATGCCCCTAAATGAGTCTTCACCTGAAGGATATCATTATAGACATGAGCAGTAATATTTTTAGTGCTACTCAGCGATCTGACTTCAAATATAATTCATTTGAAGTAATAGTGATGTATATTTCAGTAAACAATATAAACAGTACATTTCAATCTAAATTTGTACTGGCAACTGTATATCGGCCTCCAGGGCACCATACCGACTTTACAAAAGAATTTGCTGATTTCTTATCTGAAATAGTTCTGGCCACAGACAAAGTTATAATTGTTGGTGATTTTAATATTCATATAGATAATGAAAAAGATGCTTTAACGCTGGCCTTCTTAGACATACTAGCCTCTGTTGGAGTAGAACAGCATGTCTCAGGGCCTACCCATCGACATAATCACACTTTAGACCTAATATTATCACATGGTATCGATATTGATAATGTTGAAGTTGTGCAGCAGAGTGATGACATTTCAGATCACTATTTAATCTCCTGTTTATTGTGCATTGATAGCTCTACAAAATCATCTTCTATTCACAAATATGGCAGGACGATCACCGCTAGCACTAAAGATGATTTTGTTAGTAACCTTACTGATCTGTCTAATTTTTATAACATTCCAGGCAGTCTAGAAGAGCTTGACACTGCAACTGAAACTATTGATTCCGTCCTTTCTAATACGTTAAATATAGTTGCTCCGTTACACCTAAAAAAGATTAGGGAAAAAAATCAGACGCCATGGCACAATGAGCACACACGTGTCTTAAAGACAGCAGCCCGGAAAATGGAGCGTAGATGGAAGAAATCAAAACTAGAAGTTTTTCGTCTGGCCTGGAAAGAAAGTTCGCTTAACTTTAGAAAAGCTTTAACGTCAGCCAGATCTGCTTATTTTTCAACTTTAATAGAAGAAAATAAACATAACCCTAGGGTCCTGTTTACCACGGTAGCTAATCTAACTAAAAATAAAGCATCAACATGCATTTCTCAGAATAGCAGTAATGACTTTATGAACTTTTTCACACGCAAGATTGATGATATCAGAGATAAAATAAGCACCAACAGTCTGCCTCCTACAGCCTCGTCCCAATTAGAGCACTGTAGACCGGTAATGGATAAACTTCAAATTTTTTCAACAGCAGGTGAGGAAGAATTATCTAAACTGATAAATTCGTCAAAATCAACAACGTCTATGCTAGATCCCATACCGACCAAATTATTAAAACAATTGTTTTCAGAAGTTTCTGAACCTGTTCTTAACATTTTGAATTCATCCCTACTCCTAGGATACGTTCCTAAAACTTTTAAACTAGCTGTCCTTAAGCCTCTTATTAAAAAAACACAGCTTGATCCTAAAGAACTAGCAAATTATAGACCGATTTCAAACTTGCCTTTTCTATCAAAGATTTTAGAAAAAATCGTATCTGCTCAACTATGTTCCTTCCTACAAAGAAACAATATTTATGAATAATTTCAATCTGGATTTAGAGCATTTCATAGCACAGAAACCGCACTCCTAAGAGTCTCAAATGACCTCCTTCTGTCGTCCGACCGTGGTTGCATTTCTCTCTTAGTGCTATTGGACCTCAGTGCTGCATTTGATACAATTGATCATAATATTCTCCTTGATAGGCTTGAAAATTATGTTGGTATTACAGGAACTGCATTGGCCTGGTTCAGGTCTTATCTATCTGAACGTTATCAATTTGTATCAGTTAATGAAGAGACATCATACAGATCAAAAGTACACTGTGGGGTACCACAAGGCTCAGTTCTTGGTCCCTTACTTTTCACACTATATATGCTACCGCTAGGTGATATCATTAGAAAACATGGAGTTAGCTTCCACTGTTATGCTGATGATACACAACTTTATATCTCCTCTCAACCTGGTAATTTGTTTGAATTTACTAAATTAACAGATTGTATAGCTGAAATTAAAAATTGGATGACTAATAACTTTTTATTACTAAATTCAGATAAAACTGAGGTCTTGCTTATTGGTCCCAAAAATCTCACACGCAAAAACTTAGAACACTGTCTAAACCTTGATGGATTCTTAGTTCAGTCCTCATCTTCAGTCAAAAATTTGGGGGTGATTTTTGATAGCAGATTGTCATTTGAAGGCCAGATTTCAAGCATCTGTAAAACTGCTTTTTTTCATCTTAAAAATATTGCCAAACTTCGACACATGCTATCAATATCTGATGCGGAAAAGCTCATCCATGCTTTCATGACGTCTCGATTAGATTACTGTAATGCATTACTAGGCGGCTGCCCTGTTGGCCTGATAAACAAACTTCAGCTAGTTCAAAATGCAGCTGCTAGAGTGCTTTCTAGAACAAAGAAATATGATCATATTACTCCAGTTCTTTCAGCATTGCATTGGCTCCCTATTAAATATCGTATAAATTTTAAAATCTTACTGACTACCAACAAAGCCCTGAACGGCTTGGCTCCCCAGTATTTGCAGGAGCTCCTGATTTATTATAGTCCATCACGTCCGCTACGCTCAATTAATTCTGGACAATTAATTATTCCCAAAATATCAAAATCAACTGTAGGTGGTAGATCTTTCTCTTATCTGGCACCTAAACTCTGGAACAGCCTTCCTAGCACAGTTCGGGAAGCAGACACACTCTGTCAGTTTAAAACTAGATTAAAGACACATCTCTTTACATTAGCATACACATAAAACACAAATGCTTTGGAATCCAAATCCTCTAAAGGATTGTTAGTCTGCATTATTTAGGGCAACCGGAGCCGGGTACACTTCCCAAAAGACATTATAATTTGAATGGCATCTCTGCTCATGTTAGTCTGTTTTTTATTATTCCCGAGGTTTCCATAATTCTGGACCATGCCGTATCCTGAGCAGCTGCTGTGGTGGTCATGGAGGAATGGAGAGCATGAGACAGTTTCCTGTAAGACGATCCCTATGACAGACGAGTCCTCGCATTGTTCCCGAAGGGCCAGCCTGATGACCAGCCGGTGACCCGCCTGTGGTCTCTCCATGATGGATGTCCAGCGTTCTCCAGCCCCGGCGCCATAGACTGCAGCTCTGCACAAGACGTCTGGCCATAGGAGAAATGGTCGTGCCCAACTGAGCCTGGTTTCTCTCGAGGTTTTTTAATTCTTCACTTTCGCCAATTGGTGAAGTTTTTTCCTCGCCGCTGTCGCCTCTGGGTTGCATGGTTCGGGACTTGTAGGGCTGCGCATCGATGGATTACTATTCAGTGTGTGGACTCTCAGCAGTGATTATTAAACCACGCTGAAATGAACTAAACTGAACTTCAACACTGAAAACTGGACTGACACTGTTTCAATTTTTTTTTTTATAATGCATGTGAAGCTGCTTTGACACAATCTACATTGTAAAAGCGCTATACAAATAAAGATGAATTGAACTACCAAACATCATCTTTTCTTTCTTTCTTTCTGCAGTTAATTAATTGCTAAAGACATTTACAATTTTTACTACTGAAAGGGTGTTTAGCGGTGACGTCCTTCTTTTTGTAGTGACAACAGAGAATATCTGGACACCATCATATGTCACAATGTGCTGCCAGGGACGACACAGATGTTTTATGCTAATTTAAGCCTGACGTAATTACACACCCTACTCTTCTTTATTCATTAATTTTCTTTTCGGCTTTATTAGGTAACGCTTTATTTCGATGGTCCATTTGAGTATTAGTAGACTGTCTGCTTAATATCTGTTGATACTGACATTCAACAGACATTTGACTTTAAGAACCTTTGCAAGTACATGTCAACTTACACTAACCCTACCCCCAACCATAACAGTCTACTTATAATCTACAAAGAATTAGTTGCAATGTAACTTAAATTCAAAAAACGGACCATCAAAATAAAGTGTGACCCTTTGGGGTTGCCACAGCAGAATGAACTGCCAACTTATCCAGCATTTGTTTCACGCAGGGGATGAATTGACATCATTAAATTAATAAAATATACAGCAAAATAGAAAAAAAGAATAAAAAAACAAACATTAATGCTAAAAACTGTAATTACTAGAATGAAAAGTGTAGACCATTTATACAAGGCAAATTAGTTGATTAGCCATTTTAAATAGTGTACAAATATTTTGCAGCCAGTATATTTTGTTCTGAGTATATAGTAAAGTTTATCTGAGTCGTTTATTAAATGATTAACTATTTAATGTTTCTCTCGTAGCTGTGCGCATGCTGTCAGCTGCAAAAAGTAATGCAAAAAACGCATACAAATAACAGCAACTTTAGAAAGCGAAAGTAAAAACCTGAATCCCAGGCATTTTGGGAGATTCAGAAACTACAGTTGGACACATTTTGGCTCATCTCTGTGGGTCTGCCGAGCACTTGACTGTCTGTGGGAATGTTGACAGAACCAGCAGTAGGAAACGTGCAGAGTGAGAGATGATTTTCCGCTGGTTAATCTATCGCTTTCTTAGACGGATACAAAAAAAAAAAGTGTAAAAGGATGATAATAATAGATGATAATAATAGTTTTATTCATATGTAACAACAAATAGACTTGTGTGGCTGTTAATATACCTGGCCGGCCAGCCCAAGTAAAGTCTATGAGTGGGAAGCCCATATACAGGTGTATGTATATGTACATGTACATGTGCGCGTATGCATGCATGTATGCTTATATATATATATTAGGGCTGTCAAAATTACCGCGTTAACGCACGCCGATTAATTTGAAATATTGAACGCGTTAAAAAAATTAACGCATTTAACGCAGTGGCAGTTTTTCTTATTTCCTGTTGTGGCCGACGTGTGTTAAGGGCCGGCACGTCCACAGAGACGACCTAGGGCGGCAGAGACGACAAGGGCGGCAGAATAGTGAGTGAGCCCCCCGGTCCTCACTTTAATCCGCGACACCTACCCCCTCCCTCGGCGAGTATAAAAGACTCGAGGCGCTGAGTGCCCGCGATGCGGCGCCAGGCGAAAGTATAAATCCAGCTTAATCCGCGACACCTACTCCCTCCCTCCCGGTCCGCACGTTCATCCGCGAACCGGTGACTTTCTTTTTCACTTTCGGGTTGAGGGCGGCGTGATCACCGTTCACCTAGAGCAAATTTGATGAACGTGACCGTGCGCGTTGATGACTGAAGGGAGTCGCTTATACCGTGTGAGCTCGCTGTACTGCCCGCGTTGTCTGTGTGTGTGTAAGAGAGAGTGTTTGTGTATGTGTGGATATCCTAACAACAAGATTAAACGCCTAACATTGCAGACAGTCGCTCAAAGCAGTTTAAAATTTTATGTTTAGAGATGGCGTGACCAAAGTCCATGTAAGAAGTCTATAGTCTTTGGTACGTGACTTTGATGTACCCCTTGGTGCTTCTTGCGTCCTTGTCACAGCACCAGTGGCACAGAAATTAAACACCGAAATTCACATGCTGATTCAGTGATTCTGCTTGTGAGACTTTTCTCACTCTTAGGTCACATGTCAACAGACTGGCCTGTCTTAGCAACTACCAAAATGCTAAGGAGGACTAAGCAAAATTGTTTCTACTTTATAATTAATGTTCTCAACTCGCAAAACAACTTTACAATGAAAACAATTGTTTGTATTCAATACTTTATTATTATAATTTTCCAATTTCCATATTTGCAATGCCTGTATTTTGGATTTTTTTTGTAGTTCACTTCGAATCCAATGTGGAAATAATTTTTGTTTGTTATTGGCATCGATTGTTTTAAAATTCAAATGGCACTTACATGCCTGTGTTTTTATTTCTGTAATAATTATGGCTTTTCGTGATTAATCATGATTAATCACAAACAAAAATGTGATTAATTAGTTAATTTTTTTAATCAATTGACAGCCATATATATATAAAAATCACAAACAGAGAGGATAAAACAAGAGAGGAAATAAATCAGAATTACTCACTATTTGGTGAAAATAAACTGCCAGTTTAATAACCATACAATAAAACCTGTAAATACAGATGAATTATCCTAAAAAAAAAAGAGAGAGAGAGAGAGAGAGAGAGAGAGAGAAAGAAAAAAGGAAAATGCACAGCCTGCCAAATTCAAACAAAGGGAATTATCAAGGAGGACAATTAGATTTCACAACCTCTAATCCCCGAATACATTCACTCGCACTTTCAAATACATAAACATACAGCCACTACAGTTAACTTTTGGTTAGTGGCACGCACACACTTACAGTCACACAGACACACATAAAGGACAGGGATTGATAATCAGTACAGATTAAATTCACAAACAAAATTATTGGACCTGCTATAACGTCAGCTTGTAACCCTGTGAGCCAACCCACCCCCTTTTACAGCCGCTGGGGTCTGTTTAAAGGGTTTCATTGAGCGTCTTCCTGCGGGTGCTGATCATTATTCGAAGGGTATAGAGGAGCAGGGCTGGGAACTAAATAGAGAGGGGTGAGTGGTGTTGGGTGGAATGAGGTGGGAGAGTTGATGGAAGCCATTTGTGTATTTAAGATGAATGTATGTGGGTGTGTGGAGATCAGTGCTCCCCTAGTTGTCGTTTTCCCCAGCTTCTTCACCTTGGTTTTCTGATGTCCAAAGCTATAGGCATAAGAATCATAAGAAAACGTATCAACATTGTGCTGAAACAGACATTTAACTAACACAGAAAACATTAAGCAGGACTTACAGTGAGGTTGTCCCTTAGAAGCTGCATGATCAAGGTGCTGTCTTTGTAGGAGTCCTCATTTAAAGTGTCAAGCTCAGCAATGGCTTCATCAAAAGCCTGTAAAAGAAGCTCTCATTACTCATTTTGGAATGGTGCTGCAAAAAATAACTAAATAAAAAGCAGATATTTGCAAAAATAAAATGGCTGTTAACATGTTATTATGTCAATTGTTTGTCAAAACATGTTTTCAATGGACATCTTTGGCAACTAGTCAGACTATAGATTAGACAACACGCGTCACTAGCATAGTTTTGACTGGGAAAAAGTGTAACGGTAAATCTGTCGAACGAAGCCGCGCCTACTAGTACAGGAGCCAATCATCGATCACTATAGACTGACGATTCGCCGGGGGAGAAGCTCAGACCAGACGTGTGCTTTTACGATAGTTTATGTGGTCAACAAACAGACTGGAATCTCACCTGCTTCACAGACATAAGAACCAACTACACTTGAAAACAAAAGTTTTCTGGTTTTGTAATCTGTATTAAATGAAGATACTGTCCATCCTGTCAAACGCACATCACATGACAGCAGCAACTACTCAAACGCCCACAAACTTGTGAACAAGTGTCGTTGTCATTTCTGGAGGAAATTCGCCATCAAGACCAAGTTGTGAATCACTTCAGAAGATGAGTGCGATTGGACCAGGCATTATTCAGAGGACGATCATGTGTAAGCTGCGTCACAACGATGAGATGCTTACGTGTATTCCAGTGTGGAGAGTGGATGTCTGTACCGGCCAGTGCATCGTGACGTCTCTGAGAGAGCGGCATTAAGTCATGAGATAGACTTGGTTCAAACCAATCAGCGCGCTCTGTTGTGAATGGGATGCAACTTCATTAATATGCATGATAGCTTTGAAGATTGTTTACCTGCTACAGTGTTCAGACGACAAAGAGACGCCACGTTGTCTCACCAAAACAAGTGCAGGAACAAGAATTGTTTGGAGACACAGGTCGCCAGTGTTGTGTTTGTGCTGAACCGAAGGATTTGTTTTCATTTCCCCACTATGAGAGTGCAGTTGGACTCACGTGGGGACTTCTGTGCACACGCGCGCAGAAGAAATATGTTTGTAAGGAGCATGTTTTACCCAAGAGCTTTTCACATCTAGAAATGGTGAAATCCGGATTTGCCGCTTATCTCCTTTTAAAAAATACACAGCTTCAGTGCATGTTGATTGTCCTGTCTCTACAGATTTGGTAAGTAAGCGATCAGTGGTCTTTGTTTATTCAGATGGCAAACTTATGTAAGAACTCACTGCAGAAGATGTGCAGAACTTTTAAAACCCGTCCGAATCAGGCCGTTCGAATCAGGCCTGCAAATTAGGCACACCGTGCCTCACCCATGTCATAACAGAACAGAGGGTCCTTATTTCGAATCTTACTTGTGCCAGATGTTCGGAAGACCCTTCGGCTAACTTCGTTAATTAATAAGTCTAAAACAAAGGCGTTTTACAGAAGTTTCGGCGGGCTTCGTGTCACGAGACTGTTTTAATGACTCACTGGTCATGTGCTGGCCTTAGGGCGCACTGTTCGCCCGCCAAATGTTCAATTCCTAGAGACTGAGAGATCTCTGGATTTTTAATCCATACATGAAATTGAAGACAATTTCTTGAAATATCGAAACGAAGGCAGATGCATCTTTTGAAATAATATGCTATAGGTTTTCCTCATATGTTGTGTGTGTTTCAACCAACCAGGTTAGTCAATGTGCTGTTTTAACAGATAAAAGTTCTGTGTGTGTCTGAAATGTATAGTGTTTGGTATTAAACTGAAACTAGTGACATTTACAATACATTGATGTAAGTGAAAAGTTTCTAGTACGAAGTAATATTCATTTTGTAACCTTTAATATAAGAGTTACAAACTTACAAGGGATTTTACCACGTGAAACCCACATGCATTCTCTGTTAATCATTGACTTCAACACATGATATGGGGCGTGTACCCGTTCCTCATGGTCACTGCTCATTGGAAGATGGAGCCACAGGGATGGACCAGACCAGGTTGCTTAAAACCGCCCTGCAACCGTAAAATCTTTGCTTTTTGCATCAAGCTCGCTCCTGCCAGCTGTGCACTCTGCCCCCTCTCGCCCGCACGGACACCGCGCCGCCACGCGATTGGGTCACCACGAACTTTCCATGCAAACTCTTAGGTTTCAGGACCGCTGAAACTGCACGAACTTCCGCAGACGGACTCTCCTCAGAGCCCGTCACCTAGGTAACCCAGAACCAACAGCCAATCACGAGGGAGTGAACCCAAAAGATGTCACCGGAGTGAGTCACCACCCAATCAGGACCGACGTGCTTCCAAGGCGAAGCCGGCGAGGGAAAACTCAAGATTCCAAACTTCAGCAAATTCGCAAGTAACACGAATTAACGTTGTCTCTAACTGATCTGGTGCTGATTAATCTTAAGCAGTTAAAGATAAGTCAAATCTCTGCTTTTGTGGTTTCTCAGGTGTGATTCTAAGATCTAGTAAGAAATACTAGAATTGACTTGGGTCTGTTGTCAACTCATTATGCATCCTCTGAACTGACTCTGCGTGAATGTGTGAATGTGTGTGTGCGTTTGTTTGTTGTTTGCTTATTACGTAGTTAGTTTCATGTATCGTAGTGTAGCTCAATAAATCTTTGTTCTCATTTTGTAAGAACTGTGTTCTTGTTTATGTGCTTATCAGTCATTGTCTTGAGCTGTAGATTTTGTTACCTTGCTAAAAGTTAACCTAATACTGTGTTATGTTATTATCGTTGGCCACGTAAATAATATAAACAAGATTGGTGACATACGATCTCTTCTATTCGCTGGGCGAATGGTAGATAAAGTGTGAGTCTTTTAATCTGACTCAATCTGACTCTATTGAGTCGAATCAATGGTTCGAATCCTCAAGATCCGATTCATTGAAATGAGCTAATAAATCCCTTATCGGTCTATTTAATGTAGCTTGGACCCCTACACTTAGTTTGTATCGTCAGCAGTACTGTTTCAGTGTTTAAAGACATAACTTTGTCAAAATGATTTAGTTACTAAGTTTATAGTACGTTAATATCACTACAATATTATGGACTGAAAGATCCGCTGTAAATGCTGCTCTGAGTGTAAACATGTAAACACCTTAATCAAACTATTACTGTCATGTAGAATTTTTGCCACATTTTGTGACAGGACACAAACGGCTTTCTGACGCTACCTACCGACTGCATCTAAGTTACCGAGAAATGTGGAGGGTTTATTTCTCTCATATCAGTATCAAACACTCAAAAACAAAACAAAAATAAAAACACTTTTTTTAGCAGTTTCTCACATTTCGTTAGTCACGGGGAACATGCAGGAAATGTTCCTGGATAAAAGTAAAAATGCCAAACTGCAGTTAAAGTCGACAAATTAAGATTTGGCAAATAATTCGATGACTGTATCCATGTAAACAAATTCACTGTCTTTCTCCCCTGAAATCGGCGTGTACCCAAATGGAAACTCCCATTTTTATGCAAAACCTTCCCTCTTTCCCTCCCCCAACACTCCCACCTAAACAGAGGTGGACACAACCACTTTCCTGAGCTTTTCCAAACTAGAGGTGTGAAGGAGTGGCCCTTTAAAGTAGGGGTGCCCAAACTCAGTCCTGGAGGGCCAGTGTCATGCAGAATTTAGCTTCAAAACGCCTTAACACACCTGCATGGATATAACTAGAAAGCCTGGAAAGAGCTTGATAAGCTAGCCCAGGTGTGTCTGATTGGATTGGAACAAAACTTTGCAGGACACCGGCCCTCCAGGACCGAGTTCGGATCCCCCTGCCTTAAAAGGACTTTGCTTTGGGGTCTGAATAGCCATGTTTCCATCTAAACATAATTTACATAACATAAATTAGACGTGTGCACCAGACTATAACATCGCATAAAACATTTGCAAATAAAGCACCTTTTTGCCTTTTAATGAGTGAGAAAAATGTCCTCATAAACTCGCACCAAATATCAAAAACAAAATTGAAGTAGAAGCCGCTGTAGACACTTTTTGTTGTAAAATCACTCAGAACTGACCAATGAATGCGCAATGGCTTTTAGAGGCATGATACAATCGCTCAAGAAAGTTCCAGGAGGTAAAAATACTGAAACACAATGTCGTCAGTCTTGGCCAAAGGGTCAGTCATAACTATTTTTATCATAACATGATCTAAAAAGAAAAAAAAAAAAATCCCACTCATTTGTGTGCATATGCATTTCATGCCCATCATCAAAGTTTCTTGGTGTGTTCATTAAAAATATGAGATTTTCCAAATTGTGCATGAAAATAGGTGGATAGAAACATAGCTATTGACTGGCAAGTTGAAAACTGTCTAGCAAGAACTTTATAGCCCTATAGAACTAACAGCCCTTTATAGCCATATACTGACCGTCTTGGCAAGTTGGCAGGCATTCTCAGGAGAGTTGAGGATCTCATAGTAAAAAACGGAGAAGTTGAGGGCAAGACCCAACCGTATAGGGTGCGTGGGCTGCATGTCCTTCTTGCTTATCTCAAAAGCATCCTGGTAAGCCTTCTGAGAGTTCTCAACCGTGGCTGTAAAAAAAAAAAAAAAAAAAAAAGAAGAAGAGAAAAGAGCACAACATTAAGGAGCTCTTTATGACCCGATTGACGGTGTAAGAAAGAGACACTGGACAGATATTGTAACTGCTGATGATCTTTTTAAAGTTGTCAATTTAAACATTAACGCCAAGAAAATATCAACATATTAATATGCAATAATGTCAAAGTAATTGTCTTGGTGAGTACACCAAGCCCAAGTAGTGGTTAAACCTGACACAGCACATTTCTTATTTCAAGCAAAAATAGGAGAAGACAAATGTAATATGATTTCTGATTTACTACAAGAATACTTGGTGTTAAAAGCAATTTTTGTTCTTTTTCTTCATTAAAGTCCCCGTGATTCGCAAGCGGCGATCGATATTCTTTTCGTAATGTGATGCAGTTCCTAAAGAAAAAGAATATCAATTGAGCAAACAGTGGGCATGGCTTGCTTTTTTCCATCCCAGGCTGAATGGACGTAGTTAAGTAGGCATTTCATTCAGAAAGATCGGGAAATGGGTTTTAGAAGAGTTATTACAACCTAACAGACTCCTCCTGCTCACCATTCCTGTTTGTTGTCAAAACTGACAGTTGGAGCAGTGTTAGTCATGCCCATTACCTTAAAAAAATCACATTATCTGATTAAATAACTGAAAACAAACAGGAAGTGCATTTTCAGATTTCAATGAAAGATTAGACGGATCCCCCTTAATAACATGGTCAGATGAGCTAACAAAATACTATGATTGGTTTTGATTTCTTGGAGATTTTAAAAGCAAAATATCAAATGTCAAGTAAAAATTTTCAAATAATTGACAAACTAAAGGAAATCATGTTTACTGTGAATACAGATACTATGAACATGTTTATGTATTTGACAGTTCCAATGCAATATGCCAGTAAATTAAACTGAATCAGGAATGTGTGCTGTCTGACAGCCACCTATACCTGAATTCTATAACAGCATACTACAGTTACACCTACTTAAAAAAAACAAAGCTTGTTTTAGTTTATATCTTGTTCTATTGAACGTATTTGTGCTGTTTCTCATAATTAGTCTGTTCTTATTTTATTAGTCTACTTGTAAAAGAAATCCTTAGCATTAAACCCTGGTTGTGCACTGAGACAGACAGATTGTAGTGATTAGGGCTGGGCGATTTGGCCTAAAATCAAAATCTTGATTATTGAACATTTTAACTCAATTAACACTAATGAACGATTATTTTGTCTATTTATGAAAAAAAAATTTTGCACTCATAGTTTACTGACAAGTTTCATATGCTGTCTAAAGGCATCTCTGATGCAGCTTCCGATCGTCACCAATGTAGTGCAAAGTAAGGTTCAAGACTGAGTCCATCGTTCAACTTGACCAGAGATCAGATGTAGCTACAAAGTGACCACAGAAGTAGAAATCAGCCACAGCCTTTAACAGAGTGGGGTCACGTGACACGAAGGAGAAGTGATTGAAAAAAATCGTCCTGGAAAAATCTGATCGATTATAGGTTCTGAATGTTGATTTTTCGATTACTTTAATTAATTGCCCAGCCATGGTAGTGATTCACTAAAATGAATATCTTATCGAAACTAAAACTGACGCTCATGTTTGGCTGAAAACATTTTCTTAAATTTTTTACAGGGTAGATGTCTTATTCTCAGATCAATTAGAGCGGTTTTATTAAAATCATTAAAAAAGCAGGTTTTTGAAATATCAGGCACACAAATTATACATCTTGCTAGTTGTGACCCTAGCATATTTGTGTGTCATGTTGATGCGCATCCACACTTGAGGCTTCATTTGCTCACAATACCACCCAATGACCAAATAATGCAAAACAAGGTGAAACGTTACATATGACATGATGTGATATACTTTAAGCCTTAAATAACAATTAATAAAAATTTATTTGCACAAAAAATATGAATGTAATGTTTGTCTTCTGGTACTATATGATTGTTTAACCAAACAAAAATGTATTGACTTGAAATAAGGGGGGATTGGATGCATGAAGCGTAAGATCACTAATTAAATAACAAAAAAATAATATAAAATATTGCACAGCATTAATTAAAGTCCCTCTTTCAGGATTTGATTTTAGCTCTCCAAAGCTATCACAGCCAAAAATTGATGTTTTATTTCCTATAGATAGACAGACATAGATATTTAGACACACTTACTGGTCTTGGACTCTCCGGATGCTACCTCAGATAAATATCTATAGTAATCGCCTTTCATTTTCAGGTAAAAAACCTTGCTCTCTGCTTGAGAGGCATTGGCAATGAGGTACTTCTCCAAAAGACCCTGTAAAGACAGATTGTGACAGTCAGGGTGGTTCATTTTTGTGATCTAACACGGTGAAAAATGACCCATTAGTTCTGAAAGCAGACTGAATAATTTGATGAATGACGCTTACATCTTAAAGGGTCAGTTCATACAAAAATGAAAATGATGCTGTTAATTACTGACCCTCATGTCGATTCAAACACCTAAATCCTTAATTCATCTACATTACAAAAAATTAAGACAATTTGGTTGAAATCTGAAAGCTTGCATGTGACTTCCTCTGTTTGAAACGAAACACCCTATACTCACACTGAAGAAATTGTTGAATAAAGTCATTATTTTTGTTTTATGTGTACACACAATTTTTTTGTAGCTTGATAATATTGACATTGAACTACTAAAGGCATAAGGAATTTTTTTCCCTGTTTTTTTTTTTTTTTTTTTTTTTTTAAGAGTCGGGCCATTGTGGTCTATGGAGGATGAGGGAGCTCTCAGATTTCACCTAAAATATTTAAATTTTTCATTTTAATCCAAATAAAGGACTCAAAGGTTTGAAACAACATGAGGTTAAGTAAATAATTACATAATTTTCATTTTGTGTGAAACAACACTTAGAAAAAAAACAAATAAATATGTTTTTTATCTATATTTAAAATTTAAACGACTAAATAAATTATATTTATACAAAAATGTTTAGAAGATTATGAGAGGGAAGTGGAGATACCAGCACATCATTGCAAATGTCCTGAAGTTCAGTCTCGATCTTTTCACGATACTCGCGCGCCATCTGCTGCTTCTTCTCATTGCCCTCGGTCTTCTGCTCAATGCTTGAGATGACACGCCAGGATGAGCGCCGGGCACCCACCACATTCTTGTAGGCCACAGAGAGCAAGTTGCGCTCTTCATTGGAAAGCTCCACACCACCCTCAGTCACAGCTTTCATCGCTGCTGCCATGTCATCATACCGCTCAGCCTGTTCTGCTAGCTTGGCTTTCTGCACCAGATCGCTCTTGTCCATTTTTACACTAAAATTGGAATGAGAACAATAGTTACATTAAACAATATACTTTTATGAAGGCACAGGACAAAACCATTATAAGCCTTAAATTAAAAAAAGGTAAAAGTTAATTATATCAGTTGGCTGACCTGACCTGTTTGTTCATACTGTTAAACACTTTTAGATACTAGAGGTCTGTTACAGTTTATGGCCCGTTTCCACTGAGTGGTACCGTACCGTACCACTTTTTGGTCACCCTTTGCAAAGGGTACCGAGGTTACCAAAAGGCGGAGCTAGACACGCAGCTGAACGCTATTGGTTTACAGAGATACCTCATTTGCTCACGCAACAAGCCAGAATGAAAACAAAGAACCGGCCATGTTTAATACACAGCCGAGAAACAATACAATGAAATATAATAATATAAACATATAATAATGAGCCATGGTCGACCCGAGCTCAAACAAACATTGTCGTTGTCTTGATGAACAGCCACAAAGCCAAGAGAAGAGCAGATTTTCCTCTGTGCCTCGTAGATTTTTTACGAGCCCGTCTAAAGTGCAAGCGATTTCGCTTTCTCGCGCGCGCCAATATTTGAAAAAAAAATAAAAATAAAAATAGTAATAATAATAATAATAATAATAAAACTTCTTGAGCTGATGATAATTATGGTTTCAGCAAACATGAAGAAACTGCTTATCATAATCACCTCCTGGACTATTATGAATTACTATAACAGAGGCTACATGTGCTGGTGAATATTAAAGACACAGATGAGAGGTTTGCACTGACTGTGGGCTATATTTCGTGTTTTAGTAGTTTTTCTGTAATTGGTAACATATCGGAGATTATAAAGGGCTGTATGTGTTCATATATGCTGCATTAATTTATTTGTTTGATTTAATCGCGGACAGTATGCTATTTCGCATCATTGATCAAGTCATAATTGGATCATGTTCATAGAAAGGTTAGTGATGAACATTTATACGCCAGTATTTATATGTATAATAAAGCATATGTTCTGTGAGAAGCGCTTCTCGTATGATTAGTGAACGACCCGTAAAGCTTTACTGTACACATTTCCTCGAGCGAAAATTACGTCGACTGAAAGTTTCTGTCGTACACCATGCCCACCAAAAGAGTACCCTTTTGCAGTGGAAACACAAGCCTGATAAAGGTGACCTGTACTGATCCGTACCATACCACTCAGTGGAAACGGGCCATTATATGCAAGTACAGTTTGAAACTAGGGCTAAGTGATTAATCAAAAAGTAATTGAAATCGACATTCAGAACCAATAATCGATCTAATTTTTCCAGGTCAACTTTTTCAATTACTTCCTTTACTGTTTGTGGAGTCACAGGAACCTGCTATGTTGACAATTGATGGAGCTGCACCAGAGATGTCTTGAGACGGCATACTTTCTATTACATTAAATTATTATTATTTTTTTATTAAAATATTTGCTTAGAGAAGATGCAAGAGATGCACTGTTTAAAATATTATAAACAGGATATACAAGAGTTATTTTATTTAGAAGAGATACTGCTTATTTTCTACTTTTAATATGAAAAATAATTTATTTTGTTTCGAAAAGTGAAAGTTATTTATTTTCATTTTTGTTATTTTCTTTTTATTAGGTCTGTGCAATATGGACAAAATAATCATAATGCAATTTTTGGAACGAATATTGTGGTTAAAAATTTGCAATTTTTCCCAATAAATGTTACGATTGAATATATAAAAATCAGTGGATACAATCAAATTAACTTAAACGTTTAAAAATGGCAACAAATATTTATTAGGGCCCAAACTACAAAAACAAATTTAAAACAATTTTAGTATTAGTTTTGCTTAGTAAGTTGCACACTAGTTTGATCATGTATAAATATCATTAGAACTATATTGTATAAATATTATTAGAACTAGGGCTACATCATGCTGACATGATGTCACAGGCAATTGTCTTCTGACCAAGTGCACCTTAAAATACATGAATAACACTCTTCATAGAGTGTGAAAAGCAAACAGTTCTTTAGGATCTATACACTTTGTAAAATAAAGACTTGCAGGTTAAGGAAACAGCATAGGAGGAAGTTGCCGTGGGCCTTCATGCAGATGAAAAGTGAAAAAAATAGATAGATAGATAGATAGATAGATAGATAGATAGATAGATAGATAGATAGATAGATAGATAGATAGATAGATAGATAGATAGAT
>CAIGQQ010029579.1:315803-368349 GCA_903798035.1 Danio albolineatus
GATAGATAGATAGATAGATAGATAGATAGATAGATAGATAGATAGATCTGTGTAAAAGCTGCCGATACAGGCTGCGCACGCGCTGCTCTCGCTTGTGGTGTGAAAAAGGCGTAACTTTGCATGACTACACTGACAATGATTGGAGGCTGCACCAGAGGCATATTTTCCATTACATTAAAATTCTTATTTACATTAAAATATTTGTTCACACTCTGTGAACTGTTATATTACAATGTTATAAAATATAATATTATTTATAGGATATACAAGAGTTATGTTATTTTAAAAAGATAATGCTTATTTTTTACTTTTAATATGAAAAACATTAAAAATATTTTAATTTGTTTCTAAAAGTGTAAGTTATTTATTTTATTTTATTTTATTTTTTTATTTATGAGAAAAAAAGTAACTGTTGGTTTTTAGGCAATGTGTGTTTTAATTCAACATTGATGTTCAAGTAATAATCTCTTGTGTGTGTTTACTTCAACTATTTTAAAATCAAATAATGCACCCTTCAAAGTGAGCATTTTACTGTACAAAATTTGTTTGTAAACTATGACTATTTTAGGACTATTTAAAAAAAATAAAAAATTATAAATTAAATAATCGTTTAATAAATCATAATCGAGTTAAAATGTTGCATTAATCGAAATGTTGATTTTAGGCCAAATCGCCTAGTCCTATAATGCAGCATTTATTCAGAGATCTCTCACATGTGATATGTAAGCATATTTACTGTACAAAACCTGTCAGTGAACTGTGAGGGCAAATAAATAGATAATCGTTCATTAATCGTTATCGAGCTAAAATGCTCCTTTAATCGAGATTTTGATTTCAGGACAAATGGCCCAGCCTGTCTATACACACGCGCTTTTTATGCGTTTATTTGCGTCAAAGAAGGCTGAGTTTCTCACAATGTCAGACATTCACGACCTAAAATATGAACACACTCTAGAACTGATTTTTAGCAGAAATGGGAGCTTTAATTCTATTAGAGGGTAAGTATTAAATAAGTTTTAACATTCAAATTCTGTGAGTAAGCAAAATCCGTGTATTGACCCTCTTTAATGCGGCAAAGTGAACTCGTAATGCTCCGCTGAAGGGATCTGAGGTTAGCAGGTTAACCGCACATCCTTTCATTTACAAGGATGGATTCCTCTAAAATGGTGACAATACTGTTTTAGAACATTGGAAACACGTCTGTTAACGTCAGACAACAATAAAATCCAACATTTTGATGGGGAGTCTAGATATTTTGCTAGAATAATTCTGACAGCGAGGCCTGAAGCGCTTAGCAACCCGCTAACGTTAAATCCCTTCGCTGCCCGAAGTAATTCAACACACTTAAGGAAACCAAAGCATTTTATGTGGGACAAAAAAGTGATATAACGAACAAGTAACGTATACTCACGTTTTGAACGGTGGTTCTGATGATTTTAAATGCTAAAAAGATACGATTTATGTCCCGTACCCTTCTTGCTGTCCGGTGGTTCTGGGTAGTACCTTTTCCGCTTACACTAACACTTCCGCTTCCTTATTCTTCTGCGTTTGTCGCGATTAGCAAAAAACGCCGATTCCGCCACCTACTGAGATGGAGTGAAGAAAATCGTGAGTAAGGGGAAAACAAAGGGCAAATGAAATAAGGGTAGAATCGTATTTATAACATTAAATCCTTATTGTTTTTTTATCCCTAATCTTTAAATAATGTGGTGTTTACTATCTTGTGATTTTAAGTGTTGTAAACTTCCTATTAAGATGTCCAGTTTTCATAACGGACCCACGAGGAAATAACTATGACGATATATGGCATATGAAACCTATATGCAGTGCATATGCACATATATGGCATACCTGTCAACATTGGGATGTGAAAATAAGGGATCATCCCCCAAAAACCAGAAAAAAATATCCCCTTATTAAATATGTCCTTCTGGAGCTGTTTCACAGTAAATAAACAGTTAAACGGTTAGTAATAATTTTTTTATATTATTATTTACAAAAGAAAATTCAATAGTATAGGTTGGCAAACAGTTTAGCCTATTAAAATTAGCTGTTATAAAGAAATAGGATCAAGTTATCAAATCTTATTCATCTTTTCCTCACTGTATAACTTACACATTATAAATAAAGAGCAGTGAATGAATCTCATTTATTTAGATTTTTTTGTTTGATTACATTAAATAACAGAGGTGTCACTGTTATAAATAACAGAAGTTTACATATATCGTTATAATGAAAGCATTCGATTGCTTTCCTAAAGTTTTATGCTCATTTAGGACAAAATTATTTGTGCTTGAAAAAAAACCCATCAAGATCGACATCTTTAGATGTTATTATTATTAATTATGTGTATATTTCTGTTCAAACATAAACACAAAACCCAGTATCCACTTTCGCTCTGCTTCTAATCGAGTGTACAGAATCCGTTTGGGAAACAGCGTCTGTTTATCACTACGGACGCGTCAGCTGAAAGTTACGCACCACTTTATGGCTGTTTTGAGGATTGTATAGGAGGAGCGACGGCACCTGTAATGAAAAGGAAAGGGAATCCGGCCGTTTTTATGTTTATTTCAGAGTGTTTCATGCCTAAATAAAACAAAAGCACAGACAGATTCCAACAGATTTAAGAGCAAGGGCGGCCCCTTGTGGTTCGGCGGTATGGGTTGCGTATAGGGAGGATCAGAGAATGACTGAAAATACGGGAGAAATACGGGAAAATACATTTACGGGATGATAGCGGGATAGAACTGTAAAATACGGGAGAATCCCGGGAAATAAGGGAGGGTTGACAGGTATGATATATGGTAATATATATGCTGCATGCATATATATGCCACATTTATGCAAAATTGATGTGCATATATGTGTATACAGGCCATATTGACCTTATTCTCTGCGTATGAGCGGGCGCAGCCATTCCGGTCTCATTCGCTTCTATTCATTTTTAGACATATAAAACAGCTTGTTTTGCTGCTTGATTTTGCAAACTGATGTTTTCTTATTATATTACTCTATTTTGTCTGTGTAGTCATGCAAACACTTGTTGGTAGAGCGAGTAGTTTGACCATTTCCTCCCATAGGCGACTGAAGTGGAAGTTCTAAAACAATTGCAAAAACTAGCGCACTTCAGCATTGAAGATCAAGGTCAATACCTCACAAATGAAGAGAGTTGACCAGATACTTAAGTCTGCTGATGGTAACTGAGTCAGCAGCTGTGTATTATTAAATAAATACATCAGCATACTGTTTACATTTATGGCTTACTTATGTTAACACAGACCTTACAAGATATTACTATTTATTTATATATTTACTTAACTTCCATACTATAAAGTCTGTGTGTCTACAGGACCTTCATAAACCATTGATGCACGAACATCCTGTAGTCTCTACTGATCCCTGCTTACTAAGTAGCACCCACGCTGAGTGGCATGGACTGCTCGACTAGCTGGGGTGCACATTTGCTTTTAATAAGACGAAATCACCCTCACTGTGTAGTAGAACACGACCAACTTTCCCACTATGTAAATATTGGTAGGCCTCGGTACTTTTATAAGTCTTCATAAACGCTCCATCTACTCCTTGTGACAGGACAAAGTGGTTAAAAATACCCCCGTAAGTTATCTCTGGCTCATATCATCTACCCACATTAACGGTAACGGTGAAAGGGGCAATATGAGACCATCTGATCGTTGCAGGGAGGTTTCACCGTACTCCCAACTCAAAACATTTACTGAACTTGCAATATATACCATTTTTCTAAAATGACAGCTAACTATATATACTATGTAATGACTTTCCGAAACAGCCATCTGATGTGCTGTGTCAGCGTACCGGAAGTTGGATGACAAAGAGATGCGGAAAAGCGAAGTATTTCTCCACAGTTTACCCAACTCAAATAATCTGCAGCACATAGAGTCACCTAGATATAAGAACATAGAGACTGTGTCTGTTCCCCGAGCCTCTAAATATAAAAAATTCCCAAATCCCTTTAAAGGGAACAATCTAATTGATGTTAAAAAATATAGTTAATCAAAAGATAAAACTTGCATTATTGAACATTAGATCGCTGTCATCTAAAACACTTTTATTTAATGATTTGATAACTGATCTAAAGCTAGATGCACTCTGTCTAACAAAAACCTGGATAAAACCAGATGATTACATGCCCCTAGTCTTCACCTGAAGGATATCATTATAGACATGAGCCGCGTCCTAAAGGCAAAGGTGGAGGTGTGGGCATAATATACAGTAATATTTTTAGTGCTACTCAGCGATCTGACTTCAAATATAATTCATTTGAAGTAATAGTGATGTATATTTCAGTGAACAATTTGAACAATACATTTCAATCTAAATTTGTACTGGCAACTGTATATCGGCCTCCAGGGTATCATACTGACTTTACAAAAGAATTTGCTGATTTCTTATCTGAAATAGTTCTGGCCACAGATAAAGTTATAATTGTTGGTGATTTTAATATTCATATAGATAATGAAAAAGATGCTTTAACGCTGGCCTTCTTAGACATACTAGCCTCTGTTGGGGTGAAACAGCATGTCTCAGGGCCTACCCATCGACATAATCATACTTTAGACCTAATATTATCACATGGTATCGATATTGATAATGTTGAAGTTGTGCAGCAGAGTGATGACATTTCAGATCACTATTTAATCTCCTGTTTATTGTGCATTGATAGCTCTACAAAATCATCTTCTATTCACAAATATAGTAGGACGATCACTGCTAGCACTAAAGATGATTTTGTTAGTAACCTACCTGATCTATCTAATTTCCTTAACATTCCAGGCAGCCTAGAAGAGCTTGACACTGCAACTAAAACTATTAATTCCGTCCTTTCTAGTACGCAGGGCTCGACAATAAGGACTGCCCGATGGCCCGGGGCCAGCGTGCGACACGTTCGGGCCAGTATACAGAATGGTTACTGGCCCGTTCGGGCCAGTGGTGCCTTGTCACAAACATTTGGCTGCGACTGGCTGTCAATTGCGTGCAACTACAGTCTTAGCGTGCTTTCACACATAGATGTTTGTTTCAGAATATGTCTCTTTTCCCCTGTTAGCGCGGTTCGATTGGCGTATGTCTGCGCCAAATCAATCAGTCCGAGATCGCCTGAATGAGGTGGTCTCTGCTCGTATGAGCAGATCGATTGTAATGAGAAAACAAAACTATCCAGCGAACTAACGACCCAGGCCATATCACAGTGTATTAAGATTGTGTAATAGCCATGTATGCGGCTATATGAATACAGAATTATGAGCAGGATGTCATCCCTACCGGCAAATATGCATCTCATGTCTTAAACGAAAGTGAAAGCATGCTGAAATATTACAACGTGCTGTTTATCCGTAAGGAAAAATGACCAAAGTTACCATCTGATAATTTTGCCACATTTTAATCTTATAATATGTTGTTTTGGGCCAATTGTTTTGTTCATTTCTGCACTGACAGCTCGAAAGAAAGATCAGCATTGATCTGTATCATGATCTGATGCAGTCACGTTTCATCTGTTATTTCTCTCTCTAATTTAAGCCTATAATGCAGAATTCTAGCCAACGTTTCTTTAATAGATTGAATTATTCAATATATTTTTACAAAACGTGACAACCGAAATGAGGCTCTGTATGAGAAAGTCTGACCTCTCGGATTTATATTTGTTGAAGGTGTCTGTGGGTGTCAAGCTTAAAGTGCACATTTTCGCTTATAAAATATTATATACACAACTGGTCAAAAGTTTAGGGTCAGTATGATTGTTAAATATTTTAAAATAAGCTTCTCCTGCTCACCAAGGCTGCATTTATTTCATCATAAATATAGCACACACAGTAAAATGTTATTGCACTATAGCTGTGTAAAAGTAGTTCATCATTTAATTGAATAATTTATTCCAGTGATTTTAAAGATGAATTTTCAGCGTCATTAATCCAGTCATCAGAGTCACATGATCCGTCAGAAATCACTCTAATATTAATTGTTATTATTATTATTATTATTAATGGTAATAGTAATAAAAGCAATAATGACTGGAGTAAGAATTTTATTTGAAACAAAATACAATAAGAAAGCAGTTAATTAAATTTGTAAGAAATATTTCACAATTTGTATTATTTTTTTTACACTAAATAAATGTCGCCTTGGTGAACTGAATAATTTTGCTTAAAAAAAAAAACATTAACAAAAATTTATAAAACTGACCTCAAACTTTTGACCGGCAGCATATTCATGCATGCATATATATATATATATATATATGCGCTAAATGCAATTGTATTTTGGCACCACGGTGGCGTTAGTGAGTAGCACGTCGCCTCACAGCAAGAAGGTCGCTGGTTCGAGCCTCGGCTGGATCAGTTGGTGTTTTTGTGTGGAGTTTGCATGTTCTCCCCGTGGTAGCGTGGGTCCTCCGGGTGCTCCTGTTTCCCCCACAAGTCCAAAGACATGTGGTATAGGTGAATTGGGTAGGCTAAATTGTCCGTAGTGTATTAGTGTGAATGAGAGTGTATGAATGTTTCCCAGAGATGGGTTGCAGCTGGAAGGGCATTCGCTGCGTAAAACAAATGCTGGATAAGTTGGCGGTTCATTCCGCTGTGGCGACCCAAGATTAATAAAGGGACTAAGCAGACAAGAAAATGAATGAATGAATGAACAATTGTATTTTTTTTATTGTCAGGTGTATTAAAAAAAGTTATGCTGAATAAAAAGGGTAGGTATTACAATTATGTTTGGCTTTGGAAACATTATTTAAAATACTGTATGTGTCTAAGAAATAGCCATTAACTTTTTTTTTGGTGGGGCCAGTGAAAATTTTGGCAGGGCAAGTAAAGATCTGAACCACTGGCCCGATCGGGCCAGTAGAAAAAATCCTTAGCGTTGAACTCTGGTACGTTAGATATAGTTGCTCCGTTACACCTCAAAAAGATTAGGGAAAGAAATCCGATGCCATGGCACAATGAGCACACGCATGTCTTAAAGAAAGGAGCATGAAAAATGGAGCGTAGATGGAAGAAATCCAAACTATGTTTTTTGTCTGGCCTGGAAAGAAAGTTCGCTTAACTAACTTTAGGAAAGCTTTAACGTCTGCCAGATCTGCTTATTTTTCAACTTTAATAGAAGAAAATAAACATAACCCTAGGGTCCTGTTTACCACAATAGCTAATCTAACTAAAAATAAAGCATCAACATGCATTTCTCAACATAGCAGTAATGACTTTATGAACTTTTTCACATGCAAGATTGATGATATCAGAGATAAAATAAGCACCAACAGTCTGCCTCCTACAGCCTTGTCCCAATTAGAGCACTGTAGACCGGTAATGGATAAACTTCAGATTTTTTCAACAGTAGGTGAGGAAGAATTATCTAAACTGATAAATTTGTCAAAATCAACAACGTCTATGCTAGATCCTATACCGACCAAATTATTAAAACAATTGTTTTCAGAAGTTTCTGAACCTGTTCTTAACATTTTGAATTCATCCCCACTCCTAGGATACGTTTCTAAAACTTTTAAACTAGCTGTCATTAAGCCTCTTATTAAAAAAACACAGCTTGATCCCAAAGAACTAGCAAATTATAGACCGATTTCAAACTTGCCTTTTCTATCAAAGATACTAGAAAAAATCATATCTGTTCAACTATGTTCCTTCCTACAAAGAAACAATATCTATGAAAAATTTCAATCTGGATTTAGAGCATTTCATAGCATAGAAACCGCACTCCTAAGAGTCACAAATGATCTCCTTCTGTCGTCTGACCGTGGTTGCATTTCTCTCTTAGTGCTACTGGACCTCAGTTCTGCATTTGATACAATCGATCATAATATTCTCCTTGATAGGCTTGAAAATTATGTTGGTAATACAGGAACTGCATTAGCCTGGTTTAGGTCTTATCTATCTGAACGTTTTCAATTTGTATCAGTTAATGAAGAGACATCATACAGATCAAAAGTACACTGTGGGGTACCACAAGGCTCAGTTCTTGGTCCCTTACTTTTCACACTATATATGCTACCGCCAGGTGATATCATTAAAAAAACATGGAGTTAGCTTCCACTGTTATGCTGATGATACACAACTTTATATCTCCTCTCAATCTGCTAATTTGTTTGAATTTACTAAACTAACAGATTGTATAGCTGATATTAAAAATTGGATGACTAATAACTTCTTATTACTAAATTCAGATAAAACTGAGGTCTTGCTTATTGGTCCCAAAAACCTCACACGCAAAAACCTAGAACACTGTCTAACCCTTGATGGATTCTTAGTTCAGTCCTCATCTTCAGTCAAAAATTTGGGGGTGATTTTTGACAGCAGCCTGTCATTTGAAGGCCAGATTTCAAGCATCTGTAAAACTGCTTTTTTTTTCATCTTAAAAATTTTGCCAAACTTCCACACATGCTATCAATGTCTGATGCGGAAAAGCTCATTCATGCTTTCATGACGTCTCGATTAGATTATTGTAATGCATTACTAGGCGGCTGCCCTGTTGACCTAATTAACAAGCTTCAGCTAGTTCAAAATGCAGCTGCTAGAGTGCTTTCTAGAACAAAGAAATATGATCATATTACTCCAGTTCTTTCAGCATTGCATTGGCTCCCTATTAAATATTGTATAAATTTTAAAATCTTACTGACTACCTACAAAGCCCTGAACGGCTTGGCTCCCCAGTATTTGCGTGAGCTCCTGATTTATTATAGCCCATCACGTCCTCTACGCTCAATTAATTCTGGACAATTGATTATTTCCAGAATATCAAAATCAACTGTAGGTGGTAGATCTTTCTCTTATCTGGCACCTAAACTCTGGAACAGCCTTCCTAGCACAGTTCGGGAAGCAGAAACACTCTGTCAGTTTAAAACTAGATTAAAGACACATCTCTTTGCATTAGCATACACATAAAACACAAATGCTTTGGAATCCAAATCCTCTACAGGATTGTTACGCCCCATTCACACGGGGCATCAGCGTCAACGCTTCCTATTTACTTTGAATGGGTGACGTCAGGCGTTGGCGAACTGCATTGTGGATCCGTCGGCGCCGATTCAGAGGCGTTGCTCGCTTCAGGAGTTGGGACTTTCTCAACCTTTCAAGCGCCAACGGAAGCGTCAGCCAATCAGATCGCTGTATGCAAATACCAAAGGCTCATACATTAGCCGATTGTTGACTAATTTCATTGGCTGACGCTGCTATGACGATCGCGTCAGCCCCAACTTCAGACACGCCTTTTGTCAAGCGTTGACGCTGAAGCCTCGTGTGAATGGGGCAAAAGTCTGCATTATTTAGGGCAACCGGAGCCGGGAACACTTCCCAAAAGACATTAAATTTGAACGGCATCTGCGCTCATGTTAGTCTGTTTTTTATTATTCCCGAGGTTTCCATAATCCTGGACCAGGCCGTATCCTGAGCAGCTGCTGTGGTGGTCATGGAGGAGTGGAGAGCATGAGACCGATCCCTGTTAGACTATCCCTGTGACAGACGAGTCCTCGCATCGTTCCCGAAGGGCCAGCCTGTTGACCAGCCGGTGACCCACCTGTGGTCTCTCCATGATGGATGTCCAGCGTTCTCCAGTGCCATAGACTGCAGCTCTGCACAAGACGTCTGGCCATGAGAGAAATGGTCGTGCCCAACTGAGCCTGGTTTCTCTCAAGGTTTTTTAACTCTTCACTTTCGCCAATTGGTGAAGTTTTTTCCTCGCCGCTGTCGCCTCTGGCTTGCATGGTTTGGGACTTGTAGGGCTGCGCATCGATGGATTACTCTTCAGTGTGTGGACTCTTAGCAGTGATTATTAAACCATGCTGAAATTAACTAAACTGAACTTCAACACTGAAAACTGGACTGACACTGTTTCAATTTTTTATAATGCACGTGAAGCTGCTTTGACACAATCTACATTGTATAAGCGCTATACAAATAAAGATGAATTGAATTGAATTGAATTAAAAGTGGGCGGGGCAGAATAAGGTCAATAGGTCTCCTGTATTGCTTCTTTATATCCACATATAAGCCCTTTACAAGATATGTCTCCTATAGAGCTCATATCTCACTTTGGCAACTGTCATACATGATGCCTAGCTCATATTTTCTATTCTCAAGGCTGAGAACTAGCTAACTAAGAAATAAAAAAAATCCAAAAAACTTGTGTAGCCTATGTGCAGGGCCGGATTAAGAACTCAGAGGCCTCTGGGCACATTGTCTTGTAGGGCCCCCTATCTGGCCGCACCCCTATAGTTGAATTAAAAAATAAGAATAATATAATAATTTTTAAATAAAATTTATCTATAATGTCTTGCCCACATTTTTATATAAATAATATATGGTGCATATATTTATAGTTTACAAAGATTTAACTTATTTTTTAAGCATTTAAAGCATACTTTGAAAAAAAAAAACTAATAAAACTAGTGACAATTAATGTTTTTTACGTTAGCGATTATTTGCTAAGAGGAAATATATCGTTGTCTAAGCAATATGATTTTACAGAGAGGGAGGCACCTTTTGCAAGACGAGCCATCTATTCTAGCTGTTAAGGTATTTCTACGGTCGCTTATACACTGCGTATTACGGTAGAGAGCTAAAACCTAAATTGAACACAAATACTCTTGCTGCTAATGCATGTTTGTCATGACAGATCGGCTTCTGTCACGGTCTGATGATAAGGAATTAAATCATAACGAAATGAATAATACAGAAATGCACCTAAAAAAACGGAATATCAAGGCTGCTTTATCCGTATTTACAAAATAAAACTCCTTCAAATCTCAAAGACGGCCCTACTTTGTCCCTGTGTTCAAAAATGTATAATAATAAAACTAATTGATTTCACAAGTCATCTACGCCATAGATTGACTGTACACCCGGCCATGGTGTCAATTAAACCTTTTATCTTTTATGGTGGGAAAATAACTGTTTAGATGCTGTTTATACACTTTTTAATTAGGCTAAACATTATTAAATACCCACGAGCCACTAGTAACTTTATATCACGTCTTCATTATTTAATTTTTTTGTTACAGTTTCTTTCCTATTAAAAATAAATTTATTTCCAATCTGATATGTAATGGGAAGAAAGAAAAAATGCACGAGTTCAGCAGATGGTGGATTCGAACCGGGTTGATGATGGATCGCGTCAAAACATGTTGCTGTGCGCTCTACGAGCTACGCCACTCACGATACTGTCATCGGCGCACTCTACTTAACTTGTCTCTGTCAATCACACGCTGATGGGCGGAAACCGTGCCCAGAAGGCCCATTGGTTAATCCGGCCCTGCCTATGTGTGAACACTTGAAATTAGCATCACATGCAATTATCAAGGCTAAGAACTAGCTAACTAAGAAATAAAAAATGCAAAAAACTTATGTAGCCCATGTGCGAACACTTGAAATTAGCATCACATGCAATTGGCATATTATGGAATTTAACTATGGCAAATAAGTGAGAGCCCACATGGAAAGAACCTATATAAACATAAATGTTTAATACTTTTGATATAGGTTTTGAATATATGTGACATATATAAAATTGGCTGGTTTCCTATATTATATGTACATATATAATATAGAAAAATGGCCAGTTTTATGTCACTTATATTCAAAACCTATATCAAAACATATAAATTTATGTATGTTCTTTCCGTGTGGGGAAACTGATTTATAAGCATACCCACCCACCCCCCTCCCCCCACTCACGGATTATTTGGAACAATCAGTATATTTTATTCAAAAACCATTCCATCTTTTGGAATGATTATGTTAAAAAAGGATTAATTTTTGTTACAGACTTATTAAATTGTGTAATTTATATAATTGTATTTATATAATTACAGCGAATTTATAAACATTTTGGTGTAAAAATGACTTGAATGAAAAAAATGTTCATTGTATCTCCCCAAAATTACTTCACTAAATTAAAACCGCAAAGATGTTTATCAATGTTTCTGATTATCTTCCAGAGCTTACCATTAAGAGCCTTTCTATCATAGATAAAAAATAATAATTATTGGTCAACCAGTGACTCAATTGACTAAAACCATCTTTCGGGGCATTTTATTGCAAGTGTAAATATTTTTTTTATTTGGGCTCAAGTCTCGTTGGTTAACAATCTAAAAGGAGAAGTGCGGCACTGTTGGGTGGAACCAGTTTAACAAATCAAACGGAATCGTTTGAAATGGTTTGCTTCTTCAGTAAGCACTTATTCACAAATGACTTTTTAGGGGGCCGGTTTATCTCCAACTTGCTTCAACACCTGCCAGAAAGTTTCTAGTACAGGGGTGTCCAAATTGGAGGCCTGGAGGTCCAGTGTCCTGCATATTTTAGTTCCAACCCCAATTAAACACACCTGAACCAGCTAATCAAGTTCTTTCTAGATATACTAGAAACCTCCAGGCAGATGTGTTGAAGGAAATTGGAGCTAAACTCTCCAGCACATCGGCCTTCCAGGACTGAGATTGGACACCCCTGTTATAGTCAGTTAAATGTCTGTTGAAATTTTAAGCAGACAATGTACTAATACTCAAATGAGAATTAGTTGGCATGTAGTTGCATTGCAACTTTTAGCCAACAAAATGTGCAATAGGGAGCATCAAAATAAAGTCTTACCCAGATTTTTGTCATAATGTAATTAGTATTCTTTTACATTGTAGAGCAAAAAAGAACAGCTGATCCATTTTTTTTTATTCATTGAAACAAATTGTTCGTAGAAAAGATCTGAACTTCCCATCATTACAGTATAGCTGCCATTACGTCCCATTTTTTTAAAAGTCATATGACTGAAAACTATCAATACAGAGCACAGGTATGGTTTAATCTATAATATCATATGTCAGAATTACATCATACTAACATGAGAACAGAACATCATGTTAAAGACCATATTCTAGGTTTAAAAAAAAAATTACAAAAAAATGGAAAAAGGAAAAAAAGAGGGTCTTCCTCTTTTTAAAAAAAGTGTTTTTTCCTCACTTCCGGAAAACAGCTTTTTTTTTTTTTTTTTCATTATGAACATGATGTCGAAGAGGGGCCTACCTGCCAGTCACTGTGTGGAGTAGGTTGGTAGTTAGCAGAATTAGTTGTATATCAGTGTTTTTTTTGGTAGTGATAGTAGTGTAACTCATCTTCTTTCATTCAATCACTTTCCTTTTGACTTAGTCCCTTAATTAATCTGGGGTCACCACAGCAGAATGAACTGTCAACCTATCCAGCATATATTTTAAGCAGCGGATGTCCTTCCAGCTGCAACCCATCACTGGGAAACATCTGTACACGCTCATTTACACACATACACAAACTACTCCTGGCAGAAAAAGAATGGAGCTCCTTTCCACATCTGGGTCCATTTTGTGGAGGTGAAGAGATGTGATTTCACTTCAGCATCTGCTTCGAAAAATGCGGTGGTGTGTGGTGCTCATTTTTGAAAGGAAGATTATTATTCTGGTGATCTGCAGCCGTTGGAGATAGGATGCCGAACAAGCTGTGCAAAAACATTACCATATGAAAGACAACTGTAATCTCAGTTTGCTAATATCATAAATTTTAAGGGCAGTTACAGTGTAGACTTGCATAACCAATTCATAATGTATTGTCATGTGTTGCATTTGTAAGATTTTGGAAAATGCTTACGTTGCAAGTGATGTATATGCAGCCAGTGATGCTGTGTTAGCTGACCTGGAGTAAAAGGTTTTCTCTCCACTGTGTCTTCGGTGGGCCATGCGGTGGCGCAGTGTGTGGATTTCTGTGAGGAGTTTGCACGTTCTCCCTGTGTTTGCGTGGGTTTTCTCCGGGTGCTCCAGTTTCCCCCTCAAGCCCAAAGACATGCGCTATAGGTAAACTGAATACGCAGTTTCCGCTGCGTAAAGCATATGCTGGATAAGTTGGCGGTTCATTCTGCTGTGGCAATCCCTGAATTAATAAAGGGAAGCCGAAAAGAAAATGAATGAATTAATGAATGTGTTTTCAATTCTCTGTGCTTCACTTTGGCTCACAGTGTAACCTCACCTCAGACCTGCACATCGTTCATCAGGTAGGTTATTATCGTCAATGGTGGAAAGAGTACTGAAAAATCATACTCAAGTAAAAGTACCATTACTTGCCTAAAAATGTAGTGTAGGTAGAGTAAAAGTATCTGTTGTAAAAATTACTCAAAGTACGAGTAAAAGTCGCCCTTTTAAAAGTACTCAAGAGTAGTGAGTATTACGCTGTAAAAAGCTGATGCATATACATGTAATTTGTGGATGTGTGTTAATGTAACATTTTGTAGTGCATTTCAAGAGTTCACACTTTGATAATGCTTGACTATTTTAGCAAGTTTGGCATGCTGTCCCGGGAGAGAACCCTGAGCTCGGAGATAGATGAGCCCAAGGCTCCGGCCTGGTGAATAAGCATTATGAGGGATACAAGATCAGGTAGTTCTCGATAACTTCCCAGAAATAGATTGTTGAGTATGCTCGTTGTGCGTGGTAGGTGCTTGTGACTTTAGTTTGTTGCTTGTTTTTTGGATGTGGGAGGAAACCGGAGTACCTGGGGAAAACCCATGAGAACACAGGGAGAACAGGCATACTCCACACAGAGTGTGTTGATTGGCTCAGCTAACGTTGAACCGACGACCCCTTGCTGTGAGGCAACAGTGATAGCCACTGAGTGGAATCAGCTGCGGTCAATCCTATCAAGTGCTCCTCTCGGAATTAATTTGTTAAACTTTACTTCAAGAGTACACACTTTGATAATGCTTGACTATTTTAGCAAGTTTGGCATGCTGTCCTGGGAGAGAACCCTGAGCTCGAAGATAGATGAGCCCAAGGCTCCCGCCTGGTCAATAAGCATTAGGAGAGATACGAGATCAGGTAGTTCTCGATAACTTCCCAGGAATAGATTGTCTCAGGGGGTTTGGGCAATGGAGACCCAAAAAAGGGGGGTTTAAAGGGGGTTAAAAGGGGGTTAGTGGGAATTCGATGACTGAATTAAGAGCTAAAATGATGACTCCCTCTGGAAAGGGTCTTCTGGGCTTCTTTGATATGACTTTGGCTGAGGCGGATGTATGACTTGAAGGCATCCGATGACCACCTTCCCAGCGTCTGAATATGCTGTTGTGATAATCCTTTGTGTGCTGCGGTTGTGGCGGCTCCTATTCTAAATGAGTGGCTGGAGTAAGATTCTGGTGAAAGGCCTGAAAGGCGAAGGAATGCTTTTAGGTGTTTTGAAACCAAAAGCGAGTTACTGGGTGGGATGAGTCATCTACAAAGACAGGGGAAAGTGGGGTGGGATTGAGGGTTTTCCTGTCATACATGTATGCTAGGAGTGTTTGGAATGGGCGTGTAGAGGAGGGGATGTCAAAGATGTAAATGAGGTGTCCTTTGCGGGATTGATCTGTTTTGCTTTGTTTGATGAGGAAAGATATTGTTTCCCCGTCAACTAAAGCTAGATCAGATATAGTGGGGTCGAATTTTGCAGTTATGGAAATTTCGGAGCATCTGAGGAATCCGAAAAAAGAAAGTATGAACATGGCATCCAGGGTACGATCTGTGTTTGTGGATACATAGCCTTTACGGAGGGTTGAAATGCATTTGGACAGTATGTTGTGTGTGATGGGCAGCCTGGAGTCTGGTGGGGAGGGGTGGGCTTTTTGAATGATGTTTGATGCAGGTGATGCATGGGGTGGTTTATGGGAATATCATCTCTGAATCAGGAGGCACTGGATGTAGAGGTTGATCTGCTTCTGGTGCGAGCATTCGAAATCTCTCAAAAAGAAAACGAGAGGTCCAAATAAGGCGGCGGAGGAGCGGCATTAGCGCGGGAGATTGTGAGCGCCTTTTATTAATGCATTGAACGACGGCTTCATTGTCGCAATGGACTAGGATGCTGGAAGTGGACCATTCGTCTCGCCACAATAGGGAAGCGGCTACCAGGGGGTATAATTCAAATAATGCTGAAGATTGGTAGTGTGGGGGAATTTCTAGCATTTGGTGGGGCCAGGAGGATGCAAACCAGCAGCCCTGGTAATAACCCCCGAATCCTAGGGAGGGAGCGACGTCTGTATATAGATGAATGTCGATCGCAAATTCTATTAGATCGCTATAGAAAAATGAACAGCCATTCCAGCACTTAAGGAAGGAAATCCAGAGGCTGAGTTCGATGCGGCATGGGTTGGATAGAGAGAGAGCATCATCTAATCCGGGGACCGATGCTGCTAGTTGGAGAAGCTGAGTTACGAAAGGGCGTCCTTGAGGGATGATGCGCATGGCGAAATTTAGATGTCCTAGAATGGACAATAGTTTGCGTTTGAGCATGTTTGTTGTTCTAAGAAAAGAGATGATAGTGATATGATGTGGTCAGTTTTTTCCTTAGGTAACGAAGCTTGGAATTTGTTTAAATCCAAGTTGATGCCTAGGAATTCTAGTGACATGCTGGGGCCGGAGGTTTTTTCCTCTGCGAGCGGAATACCTAGGTTAGCAAAAACTTTTTTAGTTATCTCTAGGTGTTTTGCTGGAGGATTATTTGGGGGAGAGACATACCTGTCAACATTAGGATGTAAAAATAAGGGATCATCCCCCCTCCAACCCCCCAAAAAACATTAAAAAATCCACATATTAAATATGTCCTTCTGGAGCCCTTTCAAATGAAATAAACAGTTAAAAAGTCAATAATAATTTTTTATAGTATTATTTACAAAAGAAAATTTTATAGTATACGTTTGCAAACAGTTTAGCTTATTAAAATTAGCTGTTATAATAGGATCAAGTTATCAAATCTTATTCATCTTTTCCTCACTGTATAATTTACACATTATGAATAAAGAGCAGTGAATGAATCTCATTTATTTAATTTTTTGTTTGATTACATTAAATAACAGAGGTGTTACTGATATAAATAAAAGAAGTTTACATATATAGTTATAATGAAAGCATTCGATTGCTTTCCTAAAGTTTTATGCTCATTTAGAAAAAAAAAATTGTGTTTGAAAAAAACCTCATCAAGATCGACATCTTTAGATGTTATTATTATTAATTATGTGTCTATGTCTGTTCAAACACAAACACAAAACCCAGTATCCTCCTTCGCTATACTTCTAATCGAGTGTACATAATCCGTTTGGGAAACAGCGTCTGTTTATCACTACGGACGCGTCAGCTGAAAGTCACGCACCACTTTATGACTGTTTAGAGAATTGCACAGGAGGAGCGACGGCACCTGTAATGAAAAAGAAAGGGAATCCCGCTGTTTTTATATTTATTTCAGAGTGTTTCATGCCCAAATAAAACGAAAGCACAGACAGATTCCAACAGATTTAAGAGCAAGGGCGGCCCCTGGTGGTTTGACGGTATGGGTTGCGTATAGGGAGGATCGGCTCTTTAATGTTTATTGACACCCGTCGGAGAACGACTGAAAATACGGGAGAAATACGGGAAAATACATTTACGGGATGATAGCGGGATAGAACTGTAAAATACGGGAGAATCCCGGGAAAAACGGGAGGGTTGACAGATATGGGGAGAGATGATGAGGAAATCGTCAAGGAGATGTAGTAGGTGTGGAATGCCGTGGTTATTTAACAGGATCCAGCATATAGCTTCAGAAAGCATGACAAATATTTTTGGGCTACTTCTGTATCCGAAGGTAAGACGCACAGCGAAGTAGAATTTGGATCTCCAATTAATGCCGAAGAGATGCCAATAATCGGGGTGTAGCGACATGACTTTAAAAGCGGAGGAGATATCCACTTTAGCGAGCCAGGCGTTGTGGCCGACTAATTTAATTAAGGAGATCACCTTTTTGGTCTATGTCATGATAGTTTAGCGCGTATTCGTCTGGAGTAATAATGCTGTTAATGCTAGAGAAAGGAAAGGGAGGGGGATAAGAAATGGTACTCGCAGGCAGGTGAGAGTGAATAATGCTGGTTGCTGATGGAGGAAGGTTGAAGGGGGAAAAGAAAATTGTGTAGGATTTGTAGCGGGAGGAGGAGGGTTGGAGGTTTTACTGGAATGGGGTGCTTGTGGCCAGAGGAAAGTGGCGTTGTTTTGCAGGGTTGAGCTGAAATCTTGGTTATTGTCCTTGGTTTGTGTAGATGTGGTTTCTGTAAAGTTCCTGTTATCTTGGTGATGACGGGATGGTTGTTTTTTAGTGTTCTTGGTTTTTCCAGTTGCTTTCCTTGGTGGTCCGGGTTGGTAAGCGGCTGGCGGAGAAGTGCTGTGAAGAGGATAGGGGGCGTGGCGAGAGTAAGTGTTCCTGGGGTTCTTGGGGGGCGGAGTTGATGACGTAATGGATGTGTACAGTTTGATTAATTGACATTTATTGCATCGGCTTGGAATGGAGATACCGGTGTCTGTAATGCTTTGGCGGAGTTCGTTTGCTGTCATGTTCCTGGTGATGGTTGGTGAGGATGTAGCAGAAGCGTATGAAGAAGCTGGTGAAGGTATGTGGATACTGGTTGCTGGCGGGGATGGGGATTGTAGACGGCGAGAGATCCTTGCTGCTGTTGAACGTATTGGCCTCCGGCCTCTCACTGTAGCTTCGGGTTCTGGCAGGTTTTCGGCTTGATTAAAAGAGCGTTGTATTTCTGCTGTGGTTGCGGGAAGACCTTCGCTCTCGTTGGCTTGGTTGTTCTTGTTGTTGGTTATGTAGCTGCTACTGGTGGTGAGCGTTTGTTTATCCATAGCTGAGAAATGTAGCATTTGCTGGCTTGCTGGCTCGCTGGCTTCCGTGTCTTCCAAAACGAAGATGAGGAAGGAAGTTTAGACTGGATATTTATGTTAAATTTGGAATGATCCGATAGACTAGTAAGTTATTAGTGATCGGAATCATCTGCGGTCAATCCTATCACATGCTCCTCTCGAAATTAGTTTGTTAAACTTTACTTAGTTATTGCCCAGCAGGCACACAATGCCATAAGACGTTAATATTAGGTTAGATTTAGGTTGTGATGTCAGGTGACCAAAATTAAATGTCTAGCCAGCATCTAAGGACAATGTTATTTTGAGGTCCAATAACATCAAATGACGTTGTTATTTGGTTGATTTTAGGTTGGGTTGGAAAGTGACCAAAATCCAATGTCTAGTCAACATCTTAAACCAACGTCATACTGACATCAAATACTGATATTTCTTCATCAGGTAAGGCAACCGAATTCCAACATCTGATAGACGTCATAGTGGTAACGCCCACACAACGTCAAGCAATAACATCATTAGATGATGATATTTGGTTGATGTTAGGTTGTACGCTGGGTTCTGACATCAACCCGATTTTCATTTCCAAACAAAATGCAACGTCCCTACAACGGTGGGGGTACAATCTGACATCATGTTGACTTCTTGTGCCTGCTGGGTATTTAAGGCTATTTTGGTCATCATACAGAGATGCCTGCTAGGAGCTACAGATGCTAGCAGGCATCTGTAGCTCCACTGACACTCTGCCTCTTTTTTCTTATTTGGAAACGGTTTGTTAACCCCCGGTCGATGCGATGAAGTGCAAACAAAATGGTGACGATGAAGTGTGGCCATCTACTTTTCAGGTTGCATTGCTATCTTTCAGATCATCAGGAGGCTGAAACTCTTTAGAGTTCTGAGCATGAGTGTAGGCAACTTTTTCCACCATCAGTGATTGTAAACCATACAGCAGCCAGGGGCAGGGCAGGGGTCATTTGAGACCTGAATGAGATGAGTAGTGAACTGATCCTGTCTGCTGACTGCAGCTAGCACACTTTAAGGCAGTGGTACAGGATAGGAGGGAAAAAAATGATTCTTTTTTTTTGCTAATTTGTTATCTTTGTTCGGATTCATCAGATCTTTTCTGCTGCTAAAATAGACCAAAACAGTCATTATTTTCTTTTTTTTTTTTAAATAGAAGTAACTTAAATCAGTGGTAAATTAAGTAATGGTCAATTACCAGCACTCTTGGTTGTCAGGTTGTGTGATGTATGTTGCTGAAATGTATTCGAATGTTATAAATATAAAAACACCACATTTTGAAATTTCACTGCAGTATGTCAATTAGTTTGTGTGTGCTGTGCTCATAGACTTCAGAAAATGGCGCTCATTTGATTTTTCTTCAAAAAGCTGCGCAAGCCTCAAAAGTTTATGGATCTTGTACCCTGCCGAAACTGACGTATTCATTTTTTTTATATTCATCGTTCGGTGGCTCTCAATTGTCAAAAACACCCCTCGAAATATTTGCTACAGATGCTAAAAATGCAGAAAATCAAACAGTCCGAATTCATTTTTAGTTAAAGCTTTCCTTAGTTTTTGTAAAAATAACACGCACGCACACACAAACATGTTTAAATACATTTATGTTGTTAATAAATACATAACAATAAACTGTTGTAACAGCAATATCTCCAAGTTTTGTTTTTCACTGTAAAAATGTAATGATTTGCCAATGCAAAGAGAGTACTGCCACCTTTTGCCCCCACTTCAAGTATGGATTTTAAAACAAACAAATCATCCTCCTGGCGACTTTTTTTTTGTTGTTGTCAAAAACGACAAATCCAGTGACTTTTACTAGTATTTTTGGAGACTTTTGTGGTGTTTGGAGACTCGAAAGCTCGAATCATTCTGCAGTTAGGCCTACTGTGCTCAACGAGCAGCGGGTGCTGCCGTGAGCCCCTCTCCCGTCCAAAAGCACTCACAGATGGTCAGTCTCTCAGTGGCGTTGCAGAGCAGAGAGGAGACACGCCCCAGGCTGCAAATGAATCGCACATGCATGGCCACCGCCGTTCCCTTAAATGTAAATGTTTACTCACACAAAAATAAATCACTGCGTTTAAATTGACTCATTATATAGCTCTTCATTCACTCTAGTCTAGTCTCTTGTCAACTTCGCTTGTGCCAGCTCTTGCTAGTCTGTTATCAATCTCGATTTACATAGTACTTTACTACAAAACCCCAACAGTCTTTTTAAAGACTAAACCCACAAACATTCTTGTTAAAGTTTAGATCAGACTCAACCCTAGACAGTCAAAACCAGAACAGGTCGTGTGACGTCACTTTCTGCGATGCTTCAAACTCTCAAAGCAACCGGAAAAGGACGTGTGACCCCATTTTCTGCAACAATTCAACATAATCATGGCGTGGAAAGGATCCATTTGGTCTACGGAATGGTGCAGTGTTTGTTGGATGTTTGGGCTGATGAAAGTATTCAACAACAGCTGGACAAAACACACAAGAACTGAAAAATCAAGGATCATCTTCTTGGTCGTGGTTATCAAAGAAACACTGAGCAATGTCGGGACAAGATCAAAAAACTGCGGACACAGTATTTAAAAGTACGGGATGCTCTCCGTAGATCTGGCAGCTCTGCGGAAGAAAAAGAAAAATTTAAATCGTACGACGCTGTCAACAGAATTATCGGCAGCAAACCACATAGCCAGCCGAATGTGTCCCATCCACAAAATACCGGTCATTCTACGTTATCTGAGACAGAGGACACAGGATTGGAGAAATCGCAGAGTGGTGAGTAGCGTTACTTCAGTATGTGCATGTACCAGATGTAAATTACCAAAGGTTTCATTACAAATACAACTAAGAAACAAAGGTTACTGCAGTAAAACTATGGTTTCCACACGTTCACCAACAGTATGATATAAAACTTGTTTTACTACACATAGAAAAAAGTGAATTATCATAAGGCATGTTTGTTTACTGTGAATTATTAAAATGTTTACATTTGTGTTTTTTTTTCTTTCTTTTAATTTGATCAGTTATATCACTTAATTCAGACTCAACAAGCACTTCAAACAGTGGGGTTGACATACTGGACACAACACCTTCCAGGGAACAAAGGAAGAGGAAGAGAAGGTTGGAAGAAAACGACATGATGACTGCCTTTCTAAACATGTAGAAACGGCATCATGACGAATTCATGGTGGGGGAGCAACTGCGATACCAACAAGAGAAAGACTTGCTTGACTTGGAGTTGGATGAGAACTCAAGACCAGATGGAGAAGTGTCGACTGCAACAGCAGAAGGAAGAGAGGCAAGAAACCAACAAGATGCTTCAGCAAACAATGAACAGACTCTTTGATGCCATGATCCCCCCAAACTCTTATCACCATCCTCACCATTCTTCTTCTCGTGCCCATCTTCATACACCTCCCCCTGCAACTCCTCCTCAGCAACAATTATCACCCTACCCAGTCATCATCACCCTTTCCAGAACTTGATAATTTAACACATCTGCAGTATCCACACCATGCTGAGTTATTGCCCTACTCTGAGTGTGATAACATGAAAAAAGTTTATCGCAAGCTTTAAAAACACTGGTGTTTTAGTATTTAAAATGTTGTTTTTTTCTTTGTATAATAGTTCTTTTACTTTTTATATTATATATATATTTTTAAATTAATAAACATTTTGTAATACTTATTCGACCAAACTATATATAATCACCAAAAAGTGCACTTTATTGTTTTACCTCAGTATGCAACAAACTGTATTTGATTTACTTTCACACATTCATGTCATGTAAAGTACTGTTAATTTCACCCCTTCCTGTGCTTCTGATTTTATAAATAAAAAACTTGGATATCATCTCGTTTCGTGTGTTATTATGTACTTTGAGCAGTTCTGGAAATGAGCAATATGTCTTTATTGACAACATTGACAAAAATAGTACACCAATACTAACAGAGGAAGGGTGCTTTCACACTAGCACTTTTGATCCGCACCCGGGTTCGTTTGACGTCATAGTACGGTACGTTTAGCTTGTGTGAACACGTCTTCTGAACTCGGGTGCACACCCGTGAACCGTACCCGAGTCCGCCTGAAAGAGGTGGGCTGGGGTACGGTTCATGTGAACTCTGGTACGGTTCACTTGTAGTATGAATGCAATCGTACCAAAATCCGGAAGTGAACCGTCAACAGTACAGCAAACTATAGTTTTTATATTGTTCTTTCTTGTGTGTATGTGTGTCTGAGTATCACATGCTGACAAGCGTGACTGAGCCAGAGCAAACTAAGTGATAATGTCTGCTTGTCTCCTCCAAAAACAGCTTGGACATCGCGTGATGTTATGAATATTTATATTATTTTTGCGGCAGATAGACGCGAGCCGCTTTCTGTGTGCTCTAAACTAAAAGGTTCAGTAAAAGCGAAACGACCGCGTTGTGTGGACGTCTTTCCATTTTGCCGCTTTGCTTTCGTGTCCGTAGCCTGGCAACAGACGTACACAAAACATCGGCTTGATGACGCAAGCGTACCGGGGTTCAGAAGGAAAAAAGACTGTGTGAACACAAACCAACCAAGCAGGTGGCAAGGGGAGACAATCGAACTTGGGTACGGTCCAGGCAATTGAACCAAGTGTGAAAGCACCCTAAATAACTATGCAACATTACACAAAGTATGCCAACAAAACCATCTGTCTGAAAAATCTTACTTAAAGATTTGAGAAATATGAGCACAATGCATCTCTAGTGGCATTTGAGCTAGTGGCTGAATGACAAGAATTCCATTCACTTGTTACATTTCCCTCTTCAGTAGCAATCTCATCACAGTCCTCACCATTTAATTGACAAAAATTGTGAAGCACGCAACAGGCACTGATAATAGTGTTTATGTTGTCTATGTGACAGTCACACCTCTTCATCAAGCATCTTCACTGTCCTTTCAGGAGGCCAAATGCCCTTTCCACAGTCATCCGCGCCTTGCTGAGGCGGCTATTGAAAGTAGTCTGTGCAGGAGTTGTCTGTTGGTTTTCTGGGTATGGTTTCATCAGCCATGGCAGCAACGGATATGCAGTATTCCCTATTAGCATCACAGGCACATCTACTTCTCCAAACCGGTTTGTGTTAGGAGGGAATAAGGAATTACTCTGACCCCTCTCAAACAAGGATAAATTTGCAAAAACCCTTGCACCTTGCCTGGCCATCACACATTAATGTCCCAGAACATAAGTCTATGATCCACCACACCTACGCGGAATAGAAAACCTTCGGTTCTAGTAGTCTGCAGGGCTGACAGGTGGAGCTAAAATGCCAATACGAGTGCCATCATAGCTCCTCCATATTGTGGAAAGCCCCACTTGTCTCTGAAACCCTGAATTATGTTTTCAAATTCCTGTTCAGAGGGTGTTCTGATGAAGCAAATGTTTCACAAAAATATTGTTAATTTATATATAGTTTATGCATACACAATTACCTTACAGCTCTTTGAAGTGTAATTAAACTAACAACAAACCACTATTACAATGCACACATAATACTAATATAGATAATATTAAATATCTAAAATACAGCTGTTATATCTGCTATATCTATGTTTCTATTTAGTTTTGAATAATAAAAAACACTGATAAAAACATGATTTCTTTTGAATTTCCATGAACAACTAAAACAATATTTTGTTCTAAAGTAAATGCTAAATAATTAAATCAAACTGCAGATCGAAGTGTTACCTTTTTTTGGAAATAACCCATATGTAATAGAAGTAATGGAAAAGAAGTGACGTTAAGGATTGGACGGTCGGCACGTTATCTTCTATAAGGAAACTAAGCTTAAATTAAAATATGCAATACTCACAGTTTATTACACTGCTATCGAAATTTATTTACAACATATTCCCAATAGTCTAAAGGCTCGTACACACCGGGACGCTTTTCGTATGCGTTTATTGTCGGCGTTTTTCGAGATGTTTTTCAGCATTCAAGCCCAAGCGATTTTCTCTGGCGTCGAGCAGGAGAGCATGCAAAATCACTCCTTGACATTAGATGGCGCACACGGTGGCGCCAAGCTTCTGACACCCGCTTGTTACACAGAAGAAGAAAAGAGGAAGTTTACACGCTTGTTGTTGCAGATCGGCAAAGCATGGATGGTTCAAGTAGCAGCTCTAGCGCTGAAGAGATGATTATTGTTCACCAGTGCAATAAGCAGCTCCACGTTAATATCTCCTCTGGGCATCTGCGCTTGCATTGACAGTTTTGCGCTTGAGCGCCTCCAAGGGGTGTTTACTGTAACTTCAGCAGCTCCGTACACGTGAGCAACAGTGGGAATCTGATTGGTGTAGAAGGTTTTGACGCGGGGCGTCAAAACAAAAAAACGAGCATGAGGCATTTCTTTAAAAAATGACGCTTTTACACCTGGCGTTTTGCGCGTTGGTGTGCACAATCACATTGGCGCCCTTTATTTAGTCTCGAGGCGTCAAACGCCGACCGAAAACGCGAGCAAAAAACATCTCGGTGTGCACGGGCCTTAAGGCGTCACACCATTATTAGCTATACTACGCAACAGTTATCATTAAAAAAACATATTGTGCTTCAAATTTAATAATACACTTTCGTTTTGTTTTCATTTACTTTTAATTTTTCTCACCTTATCGATGTCCGGGAACTATAGTTGCTCACCAAAGCTGCAAAGTCTTTGCTGCACTTCAGCTGCCACCTCGCCAACCTCCTGTTACGAGCAGCACAATTTCGTGAAAATTTTCAAGCCACAAAGGTGATAGACCTGTTCAACATTATGCTGTGACGGGGTTGTGCACCACTGCCGAGCAAAGGACTCAAAAAAAATCACCCACAAACTTAACAAAGCTATGGACTCCATTGTACTCAGCGTAGCTCTTCCTGTTTATCTCGAGTATGTCGCACTATAATTACGTAAATGGGCTTGAGTACGGATGCTTTAAACACAGTGTGAGTGCAGGCCGTCGGGGGAGAGGGGACAATCGTGCTTGGGCACGGGCTTGGGACAATCGTGCTTGGGAACGGGCTTGAGCACGGTTCGGATAGCATAGTGTGAGTACGCCCTAAGTCCCTACTAATTAGCCCCTGATACGCCTCTCAACATAGCCCCACACTCAGTTACATATTGCCTAAACTTTATTGAAAACACATAAAAATGGAGAATTTTCTTTTGAGGACCAACAAGCCAGCTAACACACCACCTGCTGCAAAAAAGCTTCGAAGATACGATTAAGCATACCTGCAGTTTAGGTTTACAGTCACGGCTGATCTGAGACCTCAGTGTGTCGTGTGTGCCGAGGTGCTGGCAAACGACAGTATGAAGCCCTGCAAATTAAAAAGGCACCTCGAAACAAAGCATGCTGGCATTAAAAATAAACCGGATAAATATTTTTTAAAAAAGCTTGATGGCCTCCATCAGCAACAGGCAACCATTTCAGTGCACAACACTGTGTCTAAACAGTGTTTGGAGGCGTCGTATGTACTGGCCAAAAGAATCGGTAAACTGGTAAACCACATACAATCGCAGAGACTCTCATTTTGCCAGCAGCGCAAGACGTGCAGAATAATGATATAGACATGTGCAGAATAACTCTGTGGAGGACCGCTGTCCATTGACACAGTCGCCAGGAGGGTTGTAGACATGTCCAATGATATCAGAGAGCAATCATAGAGTTAAAAAAAGAAAAATTCCTTACGACGCGCTGGAGCTGTATGAATTCACTGATATTCCTGGGCAGGCACAGCTCCTCACCTTAGTCAGGTTATCTGCGTGACATGGCAATTGAGGAAGATGTCCTGTTTTGCTGGCCTCTTCAGTCGCACACTACAGGAGAAGCCATTTTCAATGTCCTTGGGCAGTAGTGTGGCCTAGCTGCTCGCGTTCAGCAAGTAGCTCCACTTGTAAAATGGACACATTGCATGGTTCATTGCGAAGCACTAGCTGCTAAATTTTTTTTTGTTTTTTTTGACCCCGCGCTGAACCAGTCAGTGAAAATGATAAATCTCATCAAATCACAGGTGCTAAACACTCGCTTGTTTGGGCTCCTCTGCCAGGAGATGGGGTTAGGGCATGAACAGCTGCTTCTGCACACTGAAGTTTGCTGACTCTCCAGGAGGCGGGTGTTACAGCGGTTGTATGAGCTGCGAGAGGAGGTGAAGTGGTTTTTGACAGATCTGGTGAAGCATTTGGATGACACTATGTGGCTTGCGTCTCTGTCCAATTTGGTCGATATATTTGACTGCTTGAATGGCCTCAACCTGTCTTTGCAAGGCCGCAAAACTCATATTTTGCTCCTTACAGAAAAAATGTACGCCTTCACACAAAAACTAGACCTCCGGCATGGCCGCATCAGTCGAGGAACTGCGACGTGTTCCCCAGTCTTGCAGACTTTATCACTGATGCAGCTACATCAGGCGATTTCTCCTCCCTATATCAATCAGAGCACCTGTCAGCAATGAGAAAATAATTTGTGGCGTACTTTAGAGGATTATCGCTCTTTTGTGCGTGGGTTTGAGATCTGTTTGTGTGCACAGCAAACGGGCTATCAATCGATATGCAGGAACAGCTTATTGAGCTGAAGAGTGACAGTAGACTGAAGGAACTCTTTAGCTCCTGCCCTCTTTCGTCATTCTGGGCAGCACTGATGCAGGAATATCCTGAACTGTGATGTCGCCTTTAAGATTATCCTTCCTTTCGCGTCGACTTATTTGTGTGAGGCAGGATTCTCAAAAATCAAAATTGATTTGAGGCTATAGGTGCGTCCCAAATCGCATACTTGTGCACTATTCTACGCCCTTTTGTAGCATTATTAAGTAGTGTAATATTGTAAGTTGTGCGTTCACACTGAAAACTCAAAAAATAATAAGTACACTTTAATTTCCCGGATGATGCACTCATTCAAATGGTAAAATGAAGTGTGTAATGATGGACACTTCATGCACTCAACAACCACAGCTTCGCTCACGTAGCAAAAGGGGCAGAGCTATCGTGCACACATGTTGGATAACTTTATTTATTTTGGATTGTGAATACAAAATTCATAACAGGTATTATTTGGTATTTTGGTCATTTATTTCACTAATTTGGCAACCGTCAAACGTCATCAGGGAAACGATTTGAACTTCGGCTTAGTATAAAACCATTAGTGCTCTATTTGGACACATACATATACTATGCTGTTGAGTGTGTAAGTGCATAAGTACATAGTGCATAAGTGCATAGTGTATAGTGTGCCATTTGGGATGCAGCTATTGTTTATCAAACATTGAGCCAAGAATTGAGGATCTTTGCAAGGCAAAGCAGGCTTAGGTCTCAAATTAGCATCACTTACCTGCAAGCTTCTGTAAAAAAAGATAATATTATTAATAATAATAATAATAATAATAATAATAATAATCATCATCATCATAAAAGAAAATCAGTATAATAATAATATCTGCATGCAATGAACCAGCTTTGGGGGCTTTGTAAAAGGTTGAGAACCCCTGCTTTAGAGTATATCATTAAAATAGAAAACAAAGTCAAAACTGTATAATATATGGTTTATTGTTTAAATGCTTAACTGTGCAGGTCAAATTCTCCTGGCCCTTGTGCAAAATACAGCATAAATTCTTTGACTGAGGTCAGAAATAACAAGGATTTAGATGTAATTTATGTTATCAAACACATATCGCCTCTCTGATGTTACAAAGTGACATTACCAAATGTATTTACAGAGCTCTGAGGTCCCAAGTAGCTCCTGGTGTGAGTTGGAAGGTCTAAAGAGCAGCATAAGGTTTTTGACTGAGCAACACTTGAAGCTGTCAGCCCTCATCACAGACAGAAATCGGGAAGTAAAGACGCACATATGTACATACAAAAAACTTGCTGATCACAATATTATTAACTTAACCAAATTATTCTTATAATCAATGTGTTGTAACCCACATTTTCGGTTGCTAAGTGGGTGTGGGAGGAGTTGGAACAAGCCATTTCTTTGACGTCTGGCATATTAACAAAAGTGTAAATATATATTGATGATGGTAGTTTTATGTTGGTTGTCTATAATAATTTTTTCATGTAAACTTCAAAGAACTGCAATGCTAAAATCAGAGCTAAAGCTTCCTTTTCAATGATGAAATAGTTACATTGGTGTCTATTAAAATTACATGAAAAATGACAGATTGGGTAATCAAAACCAACATCATCTTCCTGAACAAGCATGGCGCCAACACCCAAAGAACTGGCATCCACTTCTATTTTGAATGGACGTGAGAAGTCAGGTGCAGCGAGAACAGGTGCACAAGTAAGCAACAACTTAACATTCTGAAAAGCCTGCTGGCATGCATCAGACCATACAAAATCAGTTTTGGACTCAACTAGCTGGTCAAAGGATAAACAACAGTCAAACTCCTGTAATAGCCAGACATTCCTAAAAAGCGACGCAACTCACGTCTTGTTGTAGGAACAGGAAATTTGAAACGCTGAAATTTGTGCATCATCACCCGGTTTAATTTCACGTTCAACAGCTTTCCTATCATACCATGCTTTTATGTCCTCCTTAGCTATAGACAGTGAATCACTTGCAAGAGTGCATTCATTGTGCAAACATTCTTGAAAATGGCTAACAAAATCCAAAATATTAACTCCATTTGGGGCACCACGGTGGCGTAGTGAGTAGCACGTTCGCCTCACAGCAAGAAGGTCGCTGGTTCGAGCCCAGGCTGGGTCAGTTGGCATTTCTGTATGGAGTTTGCATGTTCTCCCCGTGGTTGCGTGGGTTTCCTCCGGGTGCTCTAGTTTCCCCCACAAGTCCAAAGACATGTGGTACAGGTGAATTGGGTAGGCTAAATTGTCCACAGTGTGTGAATTTGTGTGTATGGTGTGTGTATGTTTCCCAGAGATGGGTTGTGGCTGGAAGGGCATCCACTGCGTAAAAAAAATGCTGGATAAATTGGCAGTTGATTCCGCTGTGGCGACCCTGGATTAATAAAGGGACTAAGCCGACTAGAAAATGAATGAATGAATTAATTAACTCCATTTGACTTTTTATTCAGCATCCCTTCTTTCAGCACTTTAAAGAGCACCTTTGATGAAAAATCTACTTTTTAAGCTGCTTGGACAGTCATTTGTGTAGTTATAGTGTATAGACGGTCATTTTGGGGTGATATAAACAAACCCAGTCCTTTTTTTTTTTCAATTTAACAGCATAAAAACAGTGGACCAATTGGAGCGGTTTTGAGATCGACCACAACTTGACGTAGGAGTGCGGTCCCCCCGCCCACCGAATTGATTGACAGCTGCGTATTAACATGCCTCCGTAGTAACGTGTATAATCATATCAACAAGACAGGATGTGCGCAAAACAACCGGGAATAAAAGGTCTGTTCAGTTCGCGAAGGTCATTAAGCACCATCGAATGTGATCAAGAGTGAGTTTAAGTTTAACACGTGTTTAAAACAGTGCATGTTTGTAATGAACTACAGCCATTTACTTCAGCTTTACTTCATCACCACAGCCGTGTGTCAGCAAAAAAGACCCTTCAATCTCTGTTTGTGGACATTAAATCAGGTTTATTGTGTACATTAACATAACAGATATCCATACAGCAGTGGAGATTAACCTGTATCCTTTCACATTTGCTTGCAAAAGCAGTGCAAAGCTCAACGCGTGCGCTGTGTGTGTGTGTGTGTGTGTGTGTGTGTGTGTGTGTGCGTGTGTGTGTGTGTGTGTGTGCGTGTGTGTGTGTGCGCGCGCGAACGATCAAACTCTAACTGCATTGTGTGTGACTCATCGTTGCAACTCCTTAACAAACACATTAAACAGTCTTTGGTAAAGTTCTTACTGTTGTATTTCTCAAACGTAGTGAGATCTGCTTCCTCTACATCTGTTCCTGTTAAGTCTTTCTGTCTGACGCAGCCGAGGGCGGAGATTGAGGCAGGCTGACGGGAACGGTGGGCGGGGAGGACTATTCTTAAAGGGCCAGCGCCAAAAACAGCAAAAAGTTGTAATGGAAGGACTTTAGAGAGCTATAATTGATAATCTGATGGGTATTTTGAGCTGAAACTTTACAGACAAATTCTGCTGACACAAAAGACTTGGAATCAATATAAAAAAAGGGGTCATGTATGTGCCCTTTAAGCGGCCCACGGAATATGTGGCCAAATGTTGTCTGCAAAGGAAAACCCATCGATTCACGAATTGCAAACAGCATTAATGGTATTCCTTCATTTCAGTCTTTTTCAGAACTCATGCAGTATTTTCATAACATGGATTTTAATGACTAATGAAAACGTTTGATAGCTCCCTGGCTCTCAGGATAATAAGCACTTGAAGTTCTGTGCTTAATTCCTTACAAAGTTAAAACTTGTTTGAACACGTTTGACAGAAAATTCATTCCCTGATCTGTTTGTACGATTTTGGTAACCTAAAAGTTTAAAAGAATTTGATCATTGATCACGACAGGTGCATTGATTTTTCTAGGCAGAACGGCTTTGGGATAGCGGGTCGCAGAGCACATAATAGTTAATAAAAACTGATTACCTGCTTAGGTTTTCGGGAGAGGACCGACGCAATCTAAAATGACATGCTCAATGACATGTTCGCCAACAATAGGAATCGTAACTAGTGGTGCTGGGGGAATCTTTTGGTTTGGTTTGCCAGTGATCTGACAGACATGACAAGTGTGGCAGTATGAAAGAACATCTTTTTTCAAGCCAGGCCAGAAAAAACGTTTAAGAATTCGTTGGTATGTTTTTGTTACACCTAAATGACCTGACAACAGGTGATCATGAGCCAAAGGTAGCACTTGTTCTCGATAAATTGTAGGCAGAACAATCTGACAAACAACATCCCATTTGTTCTCTACATCTCTGCTACGATGCCATTTACGCAACAGTAATCCATTCTCAATCACGTATTCACTGTGGGTTGTTTTTTTTTCTAGTTTGTTTAAAAGTTTTGTCAGCAGCAGAAAAACATTTTGTTAAGGACTTATAAGTACACGAATAGGTTGGGATAAAATGTCACGTTATAAAGAAATAGAAACAACAAGGTGAATCCAAATGCAAGTGTTTTAATGACCAATGGCCTGTAAAAGGTGCAGGAGTGGGGTAGCAGGGTGTAAATAATGTTCCAGAAGTACGCCAGAGAAGCGTCCACAACAGTCCTGACAAGACACAGACAGACCATGAACAAACAATAACGTACTGACAACCAAGTAAAGCACCGGCACTCGTATATAGGCCCAACAGAATAGGGACACGCTGGAGCTGATTAGAACAGCTGATCGGCATACGCAATAACACGTGATCACAACAAACAACACAGAAGGAGCGCATGGCTCCGCAACCGTGACATAAAAGGTCAGATTCAGTCACAACTGTGGGCAGAGTATTGTCGGAGCGTGTTTCATTCTCAGCACTTTTAAAACTTTTAAAAGCAGTGGACATAGTGTTTTGCTCAGAAAACAAAGGAGGCAAAAAGGAATCAGATAATTTCTTCTCCGATTCTGCATTTTTGGGCATGAGTGACTACACTAGCTGAAAATACGTCTGGAAATGTGTTAGAAATGTCATCAGCACGGACGAAACAATCTGGTTTATCAACAACTTCAGGCAAAGGTCACACTTACCCCCGGCCAAATCATTACCGAGAATAAATGCAACACCTTTGACAGGAAAGGAAGGACGTACACCCACCTTAACAAGACCTGACACCAAATCACACTGCAAGTGAATTGAAAGTCAAGTCCAGACAAAGTTTTTACAAAGTTAGCTGTTTTTACCTGCCCTTGCTGACTTTTTCATTTAAGCACTAAAAAAAAAGGAATAAGATGTCCTGTCTTGTGACAATAAAAACACTCTCTAGTCTCTTTCCTCATAGGTGCATTACTTTTAGGACGTGTGTGATTTTGAGCTGTAAATGAACTCCATGTCTTATCAGGTCAGGATACAGAAAATACGCTCTTGTGCGTTAACATATACTCATCTGAAAAAGTTGCGGCTTGTGATAAAGACATGACTTTCTGCTTGTTAAGATATGTGACAATTCTCTCTGGCGGGGAATTTTTAAAATCCTCTATTAGCATTAATTCTCTCGACGCATTAAAATCTCTCACATTGTTAGCAGCCAACTATTTATCAAAAAGATAAATTGTCACAGGAAAATTATACGAATGTTTGCAGCGCAACTTTCTTTTGGTTTCTAAAACGTTGCCGATACGCCTCAGGCACCAACTCAGAAAAAGGAGAACAGTGCTCTTAACTGAATCATATTTCAAACTCTCCTCTAAAGTTAATGAAAAAACTTCCTGGGCTTCTCTGACTAGTTTACACTGCAGCAAAAGACACCAAACTTCTTTAGGCCAATGAAGTGTGGCAGCCACATTCTCAAAAACAGCAAAATAGGAATCCACTTTCGATTCTCTGAAGTGAGGCAATGAAGCAATATGCTTACTAATATCAAAAGCACTGGACGAAACATCACTCACAGAAGTTGCCGAATTATCATTAGCAGCAGGACTTGCAGGATTTATCTACGCAGTTTGCCTAAAACCAACCATCATTGAGTCTAACTCGAGCTGTCTGAGTTTTACCTTTGTCTCTGTGTCGATTTCCAATTTGTGGATATCCAGGAGGAGTTTAATTTTGGCATGGTGCATCTTAGCCCATTCTTGGCCTTCTATCTGCATGCAGGCCAGGTGGACCTTTAGCCTCACATCACCCCCAGACTCAACTGAAGTCGGGAAATGTAGATAGAAGGGCGGTAAGCCCGTCGCCTTCTCTGTATCCACTAAATTACCAGGACTGTGTTCTACAGCCACTGCACCAGCTATTGCCATTCGCATAAGGTAAACTTAAAATTTTGTGTTCAATCAAGTGCTTCAAAATCTCGTCTTTAATAAGGCGCTTCAGAGATTGCCTCACCACAGGAATGTGATAGTGTTAACCTATCTGCAACAAGTCATCTTTCCTACATTGCTCAAAAATTTACAATGTTGGATTCGCCACAAATGTTTCTAAATCAAAAGTACTGATTGTCTAAATTCTCATAAATACTCACAAAAGACCAAAATGCAAAGGGAGAAAATGATACTTTGTTTTTTTTTTCTCTGCACCATCCGAGTACACACTGTCATGAATCACGACTGAACCCAAATGCAAGTGAACCAATGGCTATTGTCAGCTGGAAGAAAGGAAGTCCAATAAGAACTACTCAGCATCGGAGAGCGAACTCGCCATCAATGGGGCTGATCAGGACTCAACAGAAATCAACGAGGTCAGCCTGACAAAAGACAGACATGAACAACTACAAACTGACAATGAGAAATAGGAGCGCCAGCCTGATATAAGCAAGATAATGCACATCAGCTGTAGCACGCTGATGAATCAGCTGGGTGGTGCTACGCAACCAGGAATGATTGCACAGCTGTAAAAGGTAAGCAACCACACACACACACAAACAAACACACAGAAGGAGCACGCAGACCGATAAACACCTCCTGGTGTTCCCAGAAGAGCATACCTGGCGATTGTAATCATCGATGAGAAAGTGATCCAGTATGTCCCTTGCAGGAACCCAAATTCTGTCCGAAACCTTCCCAGTCCACCAAGTACTAAAATCCTCATCTCCTCCATCTGGAGTCCAGAATGCGCTTAACCGAATAAACGATCTCCCCATATACGAGGCGGTTTAATGGCTGTATACAAAACAGGCTCTAATTAGATACATGAAACATGGGATGAATTCTCCTGTATGTTGGAGTGAATTTAAGGCGGACTGCCACTGGACTAATGATTTCAGTGACAGTAAGTGGGCCAATAAATTTAGGAGCCAGTTTATTACAAACGGTGCGAAGAGGAATGTTTTTAGAAGAAAGACACACTTTTTGACCGATGACGTAAAAAAGAGGCTTAGACGTTTAGCTTGAGCCTTGGTGCACGTGCCCAACTGAAGAAAGGTCTGTCTGGCCTTGCTCCATGTGCATCGGCACCTCTGGACAAAGCCGTGGGAGGAGGGCAGAAAGACTGCTACTTCAGATTCTAGACTGGGAAAATCCGGTGGCTGGTAACCTAAACCAGTGGTTCCCAACCTGGGGTCCGCGCCCCCCTCAGGGGGGCGCCAGAGTTCACAAGGGGGGCGCAGGAGCGGATATAGAGTTGAGGTGAAAAATGCATAAAATGCTCCACTAATACATATATTTTTTTAAGTACCAAAAAACAAAAAATAAAAACATGTCCTTAAAATTCCAATGTAATAGTAAAAAAAATCTTATATCTAAATAATTATTTAATTTCTGCTCACTCACGCAACGTGCTTGTCAACGTAAAGGCAAAATCTAAACAAAACATGGCAGAGAAACGTAAATGCAGTGATCCTTCAGAGGCGAAGAAAAAGATTTGACACTATGACAAAACCTACATAAATTTTGGTTTTATTGAAGGTCAAGACAAGCTTCGGCCAGAATGTGTCTTCTGTGGTGAAAAACTGGCAAACGACAGCATGAAACCAAGCAAAATGAAAAGACACCAGGAAACGAAGCATCCAGAGACACTAAGTAAAGATCAGGATTTCTTCGAGAGAAAAAAAGAGATGGCTCTGTCAAAAAGATCGACAGACATCAGAAAAGCTTTTGAAAGAGCAGGTAGTGATTTACAGAAGGCCACTAAAGCTTCGTTTGACTGTTCGCTGATGATTGCCAAGGCAAAAAAGCCGCATAATATTGGAGAGGAGCTAATCAAACCCGCCTGCATTAAAATAGTGGAGGAAATGTGTGGCCCGCAAGCAGCCGAAAAGGTTAAAACGGTCCCACTTTCTAACAACACCGTGAAAGACAGAATTGATAAAATGGCAGAAAACTGCAAAAATCAGTTGCACGAAAAGCTTAGAAAAGTCCAATTTGCTATACAGCTGGATGAAACGACCACAGTGGCGGGAGAGTCTGTGCTTATCGTGTATGTACAGTATGTTGACGGAGATGAGTTGAAACGGGACATACTCATGTCTACCAATTTACCCACAACAACTACAGGTCAAGATATTTTTGTGGCAGTCGATTCTTACCTCACATCCTACAAACTGCCCTATGCAAATCTCGTCGCTTGCTGCACGGATGGGGCTGCCGCGATGATGGGAAGAAATAAGTGATTTAACAGCCGTTTGATGGAAAAGAGCCCACACTGTGTAATCTTTCACTGTATGATCCATCGCCAAGCACTTGCCAGTAAAAAACTGTCCAGTGACCTTAGCGACACACTGTCAACAGTTATAAAAGTCATAAACTTCATTAAAGCTCGTCCTACCAACCAGAGATTATTTGCGCAACTGTGTGAGGATGAAGCGCACAAAACTCTCCTGCTACACACTGAGGTGTGCTGGCTATCGCGCGGCAAAGTGCTCGTGCGCTTTCTAGAACTGCGAGATAAAATTTTGGAATTTCTGCAAAGTCAAAACTACACACAGTTGGAGCAGCTGACAGATGTGTTCTGGATTAAAACGGCATACCTTGCTGACATATTCACTCTTTATAATGAGACCAACAAGAGACTGCAGGGCTCAGAGTCAACCATCTTAGACTGCAAAGAAGCAATCGATGCTTTTATGCGCAAACTGGAGTACAGGGCTGGAAAAATTTCACAGGGGCATTTACAACACTTCCCTCTTCTGCTTCAACACTCTGGCAATTCTGTGAGTGCATGTTTGCACACGGAGTTTTGTCATCACATGACGTCACTACAGGCGGAATTAAAGTCCCGCTTCTCGGATGTTGACAAATTATCCAAGGAGCTGTGGGTTATGGTCCCTTCACATCCAAACTTGAAGACGTGGAATACCTTGGCTGTGAAGATGAGCTCGCTGAACTTCAAGCTAATTCACTGTCAAAAAAGTACTTTCAGGAGAATGGATTCAAAAGCCTTTGGATTGTAAGGGGACCTGTTGTCGCACCTAAACTTGCACTCTATGCAATTACAAAAATCATTCTTCCATTCAGTACCACCTACCTCTCTGAGACAGCCTTCAGCACCCTTGTGGCTATAAAAACAAAGTCCTGCAACAGACTGGAAGTCCACAGCGATTTTAGACTGGCTATCACTGACATTACACCTGACATTCCATCACTAGTCAAAGGCATGCAACCCCAAGGTGGACATTAGCTTTGTGTTAGCCTTGTAAAAATCTAAATCAAAATGACAGTACATCTCTACTTACAAGCTGTACTTACTTGAAAGCAAATGCTCAGCTATTGTAATGTTCATGTTCATTAAAACATTGTGTTATATACATACACTTTCATACACAGATTAAAAAAAACATTTGTTCAAAAATTCAAATATAAATTCCTGTGTATTGATGTAAAAAGTTCATGGAACTTAATTTTAATAAATGTAAAACTGATTCATTTAAATTTTCTACACATACTATATATTAATAATACACATATATATAAAAAATATATATTATTTTTTTATTTTTTTTAATTTATATATACATATATATATATATATATATATATATATGTATAAGTGTGCGTGTGTGTGGTACATACTGTACCATCATATGGTTTGGGGGGGGGCCTCAAATTTTCGTATAAGTACATGAGGGGGGCCCCAATGAAAAAGGTTGGGAACCACTGACCTAAACTACACTGAATGGAGAGAGGCCCATAGCCGACACTGGTAATGAATTATGTGCGTACTCAACCCATAAGAGAGGTACCAGGAGGAGGGATTCTGAGAAACCAAACATCGCAATATACGTTCAAGATCTTGGTTGGCTCTCTCAGATTGACCGTTACTCTGGGGATGAAACCCAGACAAAAGGCTAACAGAGGCTCCCAATAAATGACAGAACTCTTTCCAAAATTAAGAAACAAATTGGGGTACCCTATCAGAAACCACATCCATCTGGGGGCCATTAATATGAAAGACGTGATAAATGACAGCAACCACTGTCTCTCTGACTGAAGTGCCCCCTGGGGACATTAAATGCAGTTTTCCATACATCCCCAGCTCTTATGTGAACCAAATGATAAGCGTTGTGGAGATCTAATTTTGTGAAAAAGGCCACCCCCTGCAGACGCTCAAAGACCGAAGACATCAACGGCAAAGGATAAGTATTCTTCACCATGATGTTATTCAGCACTCGATAGTCAATGCAAGGATTGAGGGAACAGTCTGTTTCACTCTGTTAACAAAAAGGTGATGGATTCAGAATGATTACCAGATGTAATGAGTCTTATGGGACCAGTGGAGCGTGTGATAGAGGGCAGAGAAAGCCCATTGAGAGCGTAGACAGCAATGGGTTGAGAGAGAGGAAATACCAGAAGTTTCAAATTGTAGGCAAGTGTGGAATCACTAAAGTTCATGAGTGTCAGAGTTCCAGTACAGTTTAACAGATAACTGAGTGGCAGCAGAAGAGGGTTTGTCCAAGCTGATCTCACCCGCCATTAACTTCTTACCAACTCTTATTTTTAATTGGACACGAAACTACTATGTGTCCTGCACCTCCACAGTACAGGCAGAGACGCTCAGAACGGCAATGACTTTCTCCTCAACCGAGAGTCGAGATCTGCCCACTTGCATCTCCTCATAAAAGTACTGAAACAAGGAACAGCAAGGCTGTTTCTGTTTCTAAACTGCAGTACCCCAGATTGCCGCTCTTCCTGACAGGAAGGTGATAACAAACGCAACCTTACTCTCTTCTGTGGGAAATGAAGAAGGTTGTAAAGATATGTAAAGAGAGCATTTGGCAATAAACGAGCTGCATAACTTTGGCTCACCGAAGTAGAAGCCGAGTGGTGCAAGCCATGGTTCAACGACTCGGGTGCTTTAATCAGGCGGTGGAATTACAGGTGGGGTGACAGTCACACTTGCTGGGTCCATGCTGTGGTCAGTTCGTTCTGTCATGAATCACGACTGAACCCAAATGCAAGTGAACAGAGTTTACTTTGGTACACAACAAGTCTGAAGCAGCACAGGCAGAAACAGTTCGTGATCCAATGGCTTTAGTCAGCTGGAAGAAAGGAAGTCCAACAAGAACTACTCAGCATCGGAGAGTGAACTCGCCATCAACGGGGCTGATCGGGACTCAAAAGAAATCAACGAGGCCAGCCTGACAAAAGACAGACACAGACATGAACAACAACAAACTGACAATGAGAAACAGGAGGCTGATATAAGCAAGATAATGCACATCAGCTTTAGCGCACTGATGAATCAGCTGGGTGGTGCTATGCAACCAGGAATCACTGGTGACAACAATACCATGTGATCGCACAGCAGTAAAAGGTAAACACAGAACTGTCAGCTGAGCAACCACACAAACACACACACACGCACACGCAGACCCATAAACCGTGACACACACACACAAAACCATTATCTGTGACATATAATTAAGGTTTTAAATAATTTAATACATCCCGGACGAGCTCCCAATTATATGTTACGTACTTTTAGATGTTAATATTAACCTATGGGCATTTGACATAACATATAATAGTTTAGTGTGTGTATGAGCAATGGATGGAGAAAGAAACAGCTGAAAAAACAAACATCATACTTCCAGTGAAATCAGTGAAAATATATTGTACAGGGAAATAATTTTTATTTATCAATAAAGAATAATTTACCTGTTGGAGAGGAGGTAGATAGAGGTGCTTAAATCAAAGAAATAAATAAAACAAAACACACTACCTGTATCAAACAGCTAAACTAAATATCAAAAAGAAAAGCATGAAAAAAGAAACATCTTCAACGAACCAAACGTCTTAACTAAACTCATTCATTCATTCATTCATTCATTCATTTTCTTTTCGGCTTGGTCACTTTATTGATCTGGGGTCGCCACAGCGGAATCAACCGCCAACTTAACCAGCATATTTTTTACACAGCGGATGCCTTTCCAACCGCAACCCATCTCTGGGAAACATCCATACACACACATTCACACTCATACACTACAGACAATTTAGCCTACCCAATTCACCTATACCACATGTCTTTGGACATGTGGGGGAAACCGGAGCACCCGGAGGAAACCCACGCAACCACGGGGAGAACATGCAAACTCCACACAGAAATGCCAACTGACCCAGATGGGGCTCGAACCAGCCACCTTCTTGCTGTGAGGAGAACGTGCTACTCACTACGCCACCATGGCGCCCTTAACTAAACTACTCAAAATAAATAAACAATACATACACAAAACAGCACACTCTCCTGAACCTAATGGAAATAATAAAAAAAAGGATCCTAAGTGTTTGTATATGTATATCGCACGACTTGCTCACTCCTACACCCTCTCCGAGGTAGCACTCAAAAGGCATCAGTTAACTTGACAAGTTCACTAGCAAACACATTGCAATTTCAAATCTCAAAAGACTTTAGACAAAAGCATTAAATGGTGAGAGAACCTCCTTTGCCCTTTCAGTTGGGTTGATCAAGCATGGGCAGCCCAACTGTGTGTTTGCAGTACCCCAGACAACCCAGCTGGTTTAGTCATGCACAATTAACCCAAAAATGTGTTTACGGATTTAACCCTGCACTTTTTAGAGTGTGCTAAACAAAAATATAGGTTATCAGCTATTCTCACATTCAACCAAATGCTCAGACCTTCAGAGAGCTCAGGTGGCAAAACTTTACCATTAAAAGGGCATTTATTATGGTCATTCACAGGTTACATTTTTTTTTACTGATCAAATGATTCCCAACATATTTTAGTTTAGAAAAATGTAATTTGCTTTATAATTATTGTTGCAGCACCTGTTTTCACTCCCTTGACAGCCAGACTCAGTCATGGTTGTTTTACTAAAGACTATGTGTTGAAAAGGTAGCATCCTTTTACAGTGGTGAAAACAATGCTACAAACTTTTCTTTTAGAGAACAATCTGTTTTGTATCTTCAAAGATTAATCACCTGCATGAATACCAACATTGCACACACAAAAAGAGGTAAATTCCATAAAGTTTAAAATGCCCCCTTTAACCAGTGATATGAATAAACACTAAAGAATTACTTGATTGTCCAGTTGGTCAGGAGGGTCCTCATTTCCTCTCCATATTGCCCAACATGTGATCGATCATTGATTGATCACTGGTAAATCGCATTCATCCAAAGAAGAAAAGAAGGTACTCTTGAGGTTGGTTTGAGTAATCCTGTAAAACTCAACATAGACCTAAAAACAGACCATAAAAAACAAAATGATTATTATGAATTGTGTACAAGGGTTATACATTTTGAAATAAGTAATCTCAAACCCAAACTTGCCTGATCTTCCAGAAACAATGCAGGCCACTGTTTTAGGACATCAGCTACAGGAGGTTCTTCTTCAACAATCTCCTTCCTTCTCAAAAGAGAAAGTCTGTTCCATTTTGGAGTCAATACTTGCCCTGCTGAAATTTTTCTTCTTCATTAAGAGTGTCTTTTTCCATCTCTAGGGAATAAGCTGTTTGTCCTACTGGGTTGTCTGGGAGGAAGTCAACCTCACATCTCCTTGCTTTTTTCAAAGGTCTACAATCCTCATTGACTCTTTTATGATTTACAGCGACTTCAGAGCAACCCGCCAATCGTAGTTTCTGACGGTAGTTCCCAACCTTGTATTTTATGCTCCATTGTCCAGCTATGATGACCTGTTCCTGAGCCTGGATTCTTCAGACATGGATGCTTATCAGTCAGTGCAACAGACACCGTCTCAAGCTCTTGATTGTTTGGAAAAGCTTTGTAGGAAAAAACTGCCTGTGCTATGCCATCCAGGATGTCCATTTTCATTTCTCTTGATATTGTCAGTAGTGTACTATCTTCTTTAAATTTTGCATTTCCATTTTCAAGGTGCAACTCAACATCATAAGAGAACTGGGAAAGTGGAAAAGGAGAAGGCCACTGCGAGCTTTCACACCTTCTCAGAGTCACAAAAGTGGAACTATGTTGTGAGCTATCGAATTGTGAGGACGTGCTGGCAGTGTCAATTCAATTCAATTCACCTGTATTTGTATAGCGCTTTTACAATGTAGCAGCTTCAAAGCAGCTTCACATAGAAGGTTATAGTTAATTGAAAATGTCAGTTTAGTTATTAATGCTTGAGTTCAGTTCAGTTCAGTGTTGTTTAACATTCACTACTTAGAGTCAAAACACAGAAGAGTAATACATCGATGCGCAGCTCTAGCTGCAGTCTAGTCGCCGAAGGCTGGAGGACTCGAAGCTCGTCTGTCTTTGGAGGGTCACAGGAATCCGTCTCTTGCTTGCTACTCCGCCAAGCAGCTGCTCAGGATACAGCGAGGTCCAGGATTATGGAGCCTTGGAATCGTCTCGTCGCGGGTCTTGGATCGCATCCGTGGCGCTGCATAGTCTCTGGGGGCCTTGGGATGGGTATCCCCATGTGGAAATAGAGAACAAAGAGAATAATTAGCGTAGCTGCTGTTCATAGTGTATATAAAGGAGATGAGTGGAACACATTCATGCATCATACCGCTAAGTGATGTATTGAGTGTATGCTTTAGTAAAAAGATAGGTCTTTAATCTAGTTTTGAACTGTGGGAGTGAGTCTGAGCCTCGGACATTATCAGGAAGGCTATTCCAGAGTTTAGGAGCCATAAATGAGAAGGCTCAATCCCCTTTACTTGACTTTGCTATTCTGGGTACTACCAGAAGCCCTCAGTTTTGAGATCTTAAAGAGCGGGTTGGATTGTAGTGAGACAGAAGGTTGGTTAGATAAACAGGAGTTCGATTAATTATTACTTTATATGTAAGAAGTAATATTTTAAACTCAATACGAAACTTAACAGGCAGCCAGTGTAATGAGGATAAAATTGGGGTAATATTATCATATTTTCTAGACCTGGTAGGAACTCTGGCTGCTGCATTTTGTACTAGCTGAAGTGTCCAAAGAAGAAATTGAGACATCTAATTCTAAATCTTCGGGTACTTTGTGCAGTATTTTCAGCACAACTCTGTCTGGCGGAAGTTCTTTTATTTCGGTCAAGTTACAGAGTTCATTTCCGAACTCGGGATCCTCAAACTGAATCGGAAAATCATCCTTAATTCCAAGCAATCATCCTTAATTCCAAGCCTTTCCTGAAGAATTCCTTTCAAGTGTTCAACTGAAGTGAGACTTTCGAAAATTTCCAGCCTCCTAATATTATTAGGTGCTAATACAACATGGACCAGCATATTCTGCTAAACACCACCATAAAATAAACAAGTAAAGAATTTGTTAAGATAAAAATTTGGATGTAATGGAAAGGTCATGTCATGGACTACCTTATCTTTGAAATATTTAATGATTAATACTTGGCTTCTTTTTGAGGGGAGAAAAAGCCAGTTTTGGGTAGTGTGATACAGATTCAATATTCAGTGTAATGCATACAGTGTGGCTAGCTCATGAACAATTAATTAATGAAGAAGGAATCTCTCGAGAGTAACCATGTTTCCTCCCTGAACTGTATAAGATATGAGAGGATGAGGATTATCGAGGTCTTCTGGCTCAAGAATTTCAACTGCACTTGTTTCAGAAACCTCATAACACCTAAAGCGTTCAATGTACCATGAAGAAAGCTTTTTGCAAAGGAAGGTCGCTTTGTTACTATTCACTAGTACATGGAGTATTCTGAAAAAAATCAGGCAAGCCACTGCACTGACCACAGGGCAAATTCATACCTTCACTGTAGTGATTTCCATGCAAATGCACATCAGATGCAATTGACACAAACTCGTTCTGAGGGTATTTCTTTTCAACTGCAGTCCTCTGTAGTTCTAACATACATTATATTACAGTTTTAACCTTCTGCACTGACAAAGGTGATGAAAAGAGACTTGGACCACTGAGATAATGTGCCATCATAAGCTGATGCTTTGCTGCCAAAGTGAGTGGGACATTTTTGAAACTGTGGACATCACAGACGACACCTTTAAACTAGCTGTGCTTTGCCTCAAATCGGATTGTCCAGAATTCAACTAAAGGCCCAAAACAGCGAATCAGGTGCAGATAGTGTTCCACATAGTGGTGTTTGCGCCACAATTTCAGATTTGGGAATGTATCCTGAATTAGTTGTCTGTGTTCTACAATTTTTCATTCTAAAATCATAGAGTTGTTTCTAAGAACGTGACTGACATGATCAACTCCACTATCTCTCTCAAGTCCATCAGAATTTCCAAAGCAGGCTCAGAACTGGGCATGAGATTACCAACCATTAAAGGTAATAAGTGCAGCAATGCCCAATTTTCATGCCCATTCCCACCAATGGTTTTAATTGAAAAACTGGACTGGGAAATTATCTGGGGTCTGTTTACTCTGTCTGTGTGTTTGTAAGGAAATGACTCAATACACGTTTAGAGTGAGAAGAGTAATATTTCCTTTAGTGATGAGATCTTTCAAGCAAACTGATAATTCAAACGTGTCATGAAGAACATCTGCTGGAAACCCAGCTATTGGGTAAAAGAAAGAAAGGTGCTTACTGAGGACACATTCTTTTTCACACCCAGTCTGCTCTGTAGCTCATGGTGGTCTCTTAGTTCATTTGTAATGGAGTTGTGCTGTTTAACTGTTCGGAGCTGAAAAGAACTAGCCTGTTGTGTCTGTATGTCAACTTTGCTGATCTGGCAAAATCTACATAGATTTTCAGCCTGAAAGCTTTCCTGAAAACCAGCAGGACTGTGAGCCCCTAGATTGTCAGCACATACACAATACACTGTTCCTTTGAGACATGCATCAAGTGCTTCAACAAACACACCTTGCTGCTCTAGCTCTTTCATGTCTTTTAGCAGTGGATCAAAATATTTTTCATACCCAAATTGTTTTACATCACTTCTTTTTCCAAGAAGAGCCAGTTGTATTTCTGGAAGTGTAGAGCAGAATTTGGCAGGTAAATTGAAGAGCACCCAATATACAGCTGTGATCGTATGAATCTTTTTTGAGGTGCCCAGTGGATTGCATACTTTAAAGTCATCAATGTAAATACCAACTGAAACGCAATCACTTTGTACGCCTAAAAGTTGGTTTTCTTTGTCATACTGCCCACTACAAATTGATGTGTACTGTTCTTTTAGGTCCTCAACAAAAACTGCTCTTTCCAGTACATCTGGTCTGTTAAGCAACACTTCAAGAACTCTCAACACCGGGACATACACAAAAGTATTTTGGTGTAATCGATCAAATCGGTACTCCACAGGACCAATAACTTGAAAATGCTCTTTTAAAAAAAGCATTGCGTCTATATTCTGTTGAGAGAGTATCATTTTCTCCAGTGGCTGTTAAAATGGGATTTGTTTTAAGCACATCTGCTGATATCTATTCAGCAAGCACCTCTGCCAATAACTCATCAATGTGGCTCTCATATTTTCTTAAAATTTCCCTGATTGATTGTTCTGCTGTATACTTAGACAATGAAACAATGTCACTCACCCAACTTAGTATCTCTTGTGTTGCATTTTTTGAAACATGCAAAATAGTCTTCATATAAAGGATCAATGATTCAAGTTTGTGCACTAGACCTATATATTCAACTGGCTCTAAATAAGAGTATGTTTCATGTTCAGAAGGAATTGCAGGAACAGTGCTAAAGAGGCGAATCTGGAAGTCTCACAATGGTAGTTATTATTTCCAACTTTATTTGTTGAAATAAATAAATAAGTAACAAATGCACAATTTTGCAAGTCACAAATACTGCACAGCACCAAAAAAGTGAAAGTTGCCATCTGGTGTACAGGTGTACTTGTGGTAACTGCTCTAGTAACTGCTCTAGACTCCGTCCAGAGGAAAACGTTTGTTGTAGAGACATACCCCAGGTAAAAAAAAACTATTTTGGCAAGTAGTTCTTGAAGCTATGGCAAGTACAGCATTATGTCGTAGCCTATACTAAGTATAAGAAATGCTTTTCTTTATGGATAATAGGTGATGCACATACACGGCCAGGTTAACGGCGTATGCTGCATAACAAACCACCCGGTATTTAAGCCTGTCGCTTTTAACCCATACGTCCTGCAAGCAATGTATGGCACATATCGACAGTTGTATGGGAAGATGATGAACACAGATCTCAACAGGTTGGTATTTAATAACTAAAATGTCACACTGATAGTCGTATTATTATCCCTGTTTTTCTTATAAAAAGGCATATGATTTATAACTGTACCAATTACAAAAGGAGTAATATCTAACCTGACCTTTGTTTCATTCAGTCGTTACAGATACCTGGCATATAGAAATTTTGTCCTGTGGTGCTGGGGATATCTGGGGAGACATATCAGAGTGGTGCTATCCTCATGTGCAGTTGTAAGAATAAGACAGCAATTCCCAGAAGAAAATGAAAACTACACTGGTTTTTTACCCCCTTCATTTCAGTAGAAAACTGTACTGTGCTTAAAAAATAAACGTATGTATACTACAAACCACATTTTGTCCATGTCTTAGTCTGAGGAATATCTGCACCGTAGACTATTACATAAAAGTTTCAATGTACGCATGTATAATGCATATAAACCATAACCTTTTTTGGGTTAAAAAACATTTTTTGAACTTCATAAACATGGCGTAAGTTAATACTGGTATAAATTTACCAGATTACCAGGTAGTTATTGTTGTGTCCAGTAGTGGAAATACGTGGATCTTTACTGAAACACAGCACTGGTACATTTTGAACAAAGCAAACAGGATTTTTTTTATTCTTCAGTAGTTTTACAGCAACATAGTACTGGTAATCTCTACAAACTCAGCAGATCTGCTTCACCTGCTTTTTCTCCAACAGAGTCTGGCCGCAGACACGATGCAGTCTCAGACCGGTGCAATCTCCGCCGTGCAAGCGCATTGGGCATGATGCAATGTCAGCCGCTCATGCGCAGTTTTTCATGGTTCGTAGACTGTTTAAGTGTAACGTCACGCGAAGCGCCTTCCGGGTCCAAGCGCCCAATCAAACTGTATGGGGAGGCTCAACAAATGATAATGAACGTTTGCAAAGCGGTGTAATACTTTCAAAAACCACGATTGCAATATATATATATATGCCTATTGTCAGATGGCCAGAAAGTGATTAATAGTTTATAAATTGTTAAAATGGTGTTTGTGATGCAGCAAGTCCAGAGACTGCATGATGTGTAGATCATTTTATATAAAATTCACTTTACTGTATTCTGCACAACACTGAAGCAGATATATAAATATATATCGATTTTTTTTAATGAAATTTATTTCCATATTTAAAGATGTGAGTTTATACTTTAAAAAAAAAAAAATTAAGATGTAAGGTGTAAAATGCATGGCTTAATAACACAATGGTAACCCACTACTAAATAAAACTATCTTGTGTAAATATTCCACCCAGATTTCAAATATTACTATTTGGTAAATATTGTATTGCTTTTTTTAATTATTCTGAAGATATAACACGGTCATTACAGGATTTAAAACTTATTAAAATATTTAAGTAAAATTTTGAAAGTGTGTGTGTTTGAGCGCACACACAAACACAGCTGTGTAGTTATTTAAAAATTATTACCAAGTACCAGTTTATATTCCTTCACTGAACAATAGATAATACACACATTTAAAAATATATATAGTCATAAAAAATTATTAGTCAAGTCCATTACTGTCACCATTAAATGCAAATATACATACAAACCTGACACGCCATAAAATAATTCTACACACAGCTGTTGGTGATTGTTTACTTTACTCAAATCAAACTTACATCAATGTGGGGCAAGTCACACGTTCTTACATATACAGAACTGAATTTATTATTTTTGTGCTCTACAAAATACTCTGAGATGCATTTTCTAAATTACATTATCAACTAAGGTATTCATGTCCTCTAGAAAAGCAAAAACAAATGTTAGAAGCTCAACATGTTTAAGATCAATGATGTCTGTGCTGAAGAATAGCTCCAACGCCTCAGCAGCTTGTTCCTCCTCCATACACAATATAGTGGGAAGTTGAACTGAGCTGAGAAGATTCCCTGAGTTCTCACAGATGCACTGACTGGCAGTCCTCATATCAGCCATGACACACACCTATGAAACAACACAAAGAAAAGAGAAAAAAAAGTTAAATAAGAATTATGAGTTCGAGACCATTACCTCTAGTACTTTTTTTTTTTTAAAGTAATTGACACTTTTCCTGGCGTGCTTTAACAAAGTAACATATACAAGTTACCTGTATGGGGAAAGGCTCATCCTCTTCCTGTTAAGTTGAGTCCTGTTTTTTCAATCCCCTCTCCAGGTATTAACCTAGATGCAATGTCCCTGTCAAAAATGGAAAGAACAAATACATTATTATTTACTGTGTAAAAATTTAATTGTGTATACTCATGTATGTGCAAGGTTATTGAATAGAGAAATCCATATAATACACAGATGATACATAGACTAGACTTTGCTAGTATGAAAGGGCTGTCATACATATCAATACACTTCTGACTCGCACTCACCTTGGAAGATGATTTCATACTTATATGGACTTCCCAGTGTGACTGAACTTTCTTCTGGCTCATTGGCTTCAGTGAAGGGCACAAAGGACAGTGATACAATGTGCAACAAGATGTGCACTTTGGTATCTTCTGTTTTACACCATCTAACAGTACTGATTGATGCATCTGTGAGCATAAATTGAATTGACAAATAAGAAAATCATTCTTATGCATATTATATGTTGTATTACACACATATCTTAATTTAGAACCATTGTTAAGAACATTAAAATTAACTACTGACTAAGTTATGACGGTATAGCTTTAAAAATCTTAAATTAACCAATGCTAAGTAACACCTAAACAATACAGCGGGTCACCTGCAAACCACACTTTTAAGTTTCAAAACAACCACCCAAATAACATAGAGGTAAAATTGGTTTTAAATTCGCACACTCGGATTTCGGCTCCTTAAAATAATATTAGAAAACTATAGCGAAATCATACTAGCAGACAACGAATATCAAACTATAACAATGTCCATGGTCAAAGACATAGTGCTAATGTTGTTTTTAAGTGTTATTTACTCTTGTGTTATTGTTATTTCAGACCGGATATTCAATGTACCATGGTAAACAATAAACGGAGCATGTCACTGAACGAATGTGCGAATATAAAGCCATCTTTACTTCAACCCAAATAACAAACACAGAGGCAGTGAGAACATTTGCTGTTTAAGATGTTTTTCGTCGACGTCTAACGTAACACAAATTAAGATACTTCCGCTCCAATCTACTATATGAAAACATACAAAACAACACTTTTAGTTCAACAGAATCAGACGTATAATGTACTTACAGTGCGAGCGCCGTGTACTAGTAGAGTCTCGCAGAGCATAACACGAGTGAGATTAAAAAGCGTGCATGCGCGGCCTAGCATAACTTGGTGCGCATGTGCTTCCGAACACGCTGGTTCAAGTGTGCATGCGCGGCTGACATTGCATCATGCTCAATGCGCATGTGCGGCTGAGATTGCACCGGTCTGAGACTGCATCGTCTCTGCAGCCAGACCCTTTTCTTTTTCTTATATTTCACTGCTTTAACTCGGCAGCGCCCCCTGTATACACTCAATCACAGGCATTTGTACAGAAAACACAATTACAGCTAAACTTGAAAAATAACTACAACAACAGTAGCATTCAACGTAATTACAAAAATAATGCACTTTCTCTTTTGTTTTATTACTTCTTATATTGGTTAACAAACACCACAGCTCCTCCCCTGTAACTTTAAATCTTCACAATTTTTTTTTACCACAAAATTGCTCTCTCATGTCTTCTTTATTTCTTTATTTTTATTTACAAATCCAACCTCTTAGGTGCACACCTGCTTCTAACAAGTCGTCTATTTACAGTTTCAGTTTTAGGCAATTCAGCCATACTGCCAGTTGCCATTTCTTCCCCTGAATTTGTCTCAGGTACTTCATTACCTTGTTTCACATCAACATTCATGGTTTCATCAAGGTCCCACATTCCTTGTTTTAACACTCCATCTTGATTTATTTGACTGTCACACCTTCCGCTACTACCCAGCTTCTGATTCACATGTCGCTTTACACATTTCCCATTTACCTCAACCAGATATGTTACTGGACCCAGCACTTTTGAAATGGTACCAGTCCACCATTTCTTCCCTCCCCTGTAATTCTTTACCAGAACCTTCTGACCAACAGTAAAAATTCTGACTTTATGGGCCTTGGTCATCATTGAAGAATGCTCAGTTCTTTGGGAAAATTTTTGTGAACTCTTAACAGTCACTTCATATGCCAAACCCATCTCCACAGCCAGTGCAAGGGTTAATTCTCTCGAATGGGCAGCAGTTAACAGTCGATCTCTTAACTCGGTGCTTCTTACTCCACACACGAATCTATCACTTAGAGCTTCCCCCAGAAACTGTCCAAACTTGCAAGTGGGTGACAATTTTCATAAATTTGCCACATACTCACTTATCGATTCACCTTCCAGCTGATTCCTCGCATGGAATTTGCATCTCACTGCAATGAAATTCGTTCGAGGCACATAGTGTTCTCAATCAGTTCTTTATAGGTCTTTTGTGATAGTTTTTCTGGTGTACATAAGTCCATCAACAAACTATAAGTCTTCTTCCCCACAATCATCAGAAACACAGCTTTAGTTTTCTACTCCGTATCTTTTAATCCGTTCGCTTCAAAATACTGTTCGAGCCTTTCCAAATAGGCGTTGTTCCTCACTTTCTTCAAAGTAAAAATCCTCGGGCTTTCCATATGCCTTTTTACGAAGCTAATAATATTTACCCTCTTAAATGCTTGCTCAGTTCACAGGCCTCATGGGAGCTATTCCTAACTCAGTTTCTGTACGGTAAAGATCCCATCCTCGTCGCCAAAACTGTTGTGTCCGGTAGTGGAAATACGTGGATCTTTACTGAAACACGGCACTGGAACTGTAGTATGGCATTAGTGTGTCCAGTAGGGGGCGATGGGTCATGGGATGGGGTGTGCAGTATAAAAAGAGGCTGAGAAGAAGACTAGACAGGTGGGAAAAGATAAGGTACGCTATCCCATGATCAAATATGCAGATGATAGTTCATAAAAGTAATTATGGAATTATTCAACAAAGTATGGAGAGAAGGAATATTGCCAAGATCATGGAAACATGCTATTATAAGACCAATAGCAAAACCAGGGAAAGACTCATCAGTTGCTGGAAACTATAGACCCATAGCGCATACATCTAATTTATAAAAAATTATGGAGAAAATGATTGTAAATAGGTTAAATTATGTTTTAGAAAATAAAGGAGCTTTAGCATCATATCAGTATGGGTTTAGAAAAGGTCATTTTATGTTAGATGCATTAGTAAAACTAGAAATCGATGTCAAGAAAGCATTGTCAATGAAAGAGGGGTTAATTGCTGTATATTTTGATATAGAAAAGGCATACGATATGATGGAAAGAAGCATTACTAATTAAATTAGGAAAAATTGGAATAGAAGGGAGAATTTATAATTGGATTTTAAACTTTTTAATAGAGAGAACAATTCAGGTACAAGTGGGAAATGAATTATCTCAAGTAGTAAAAGTGGAGAATGAAACCCCACAGGGAAGCGTGATAAGTCCGTTATTATTTAATATAATTCATCCATTCATTTTCTTGTCAGCTTAGTCCTTTTATTAATCCGGGGTTGCCACAGTGGAATCATCCGTCATGTAGGGAATGAGCCACGTTTTACGCTGAATCCATAATCGGCATAAACAAGCCTCCACTCCGTCTCCTTCGTAATTAGGAATTGCCTGAAGCTAATTCCAATACACATGCGTCTTTCCCCTTTATAAACAAAGGACGTGTTCTTACCCTAGTTACTAATTGACTCCCATCTGTGAGTTCTCGACCATTAGCTTTTCACGTGATTATGATAATTGAATTCTACACCCAACGCCAGAAAGAAGCATTTGTGTATCTCCAGGGAAAAACGTCCACCGCCCCTTTTCCGGCCCGGATAACTGAATCCTATGACTGTCTCTAGACAAAAGCCCGCACGATTTCTCGGACATTTCGCGTTTAAAAGGGAAAAGATGGGCGTGGGTATAGCACCATACCCACGGTCACTGGACACTAGCCAAGTGGGTTTGTCTAAAATCCACTCGCTATAAAAGCCCAAACTGTAAGATTTTATTGGGCTTTCGCATTGGCTTTTGCTTGGGTTCCGTATTAGCTTTCGCTGTGCTTCACGAGGGGTCTACGCACGAACTTGCGTTGCACGCTCCCCGTCTGTACAACACGCCAGCAGGACATCGCTCTTGGAAAGCTCACCCAGCTCAGCCCGCGTCTGTCCCTATAACATCCACGGCTACGCGACACAGGACCTCACACTGCTTCTGTTTACATCGCGGCTCGCATGAACAGTCTGACCTTATTGCTCGTATAGACGTTTCCTACAACCATCCGAAGCCGCGTCATCCAGCAGTAGGATCAGTCATTCAACGTTTCCGGACTCTGTCTCATAACCCTGCCAAAGAGACTTTCTCAGGAGGAATTCCCTTTCGACGAACTTCCCGCGCGCTGACGTCAGACTCCGCCACAACGTCGCATGAGAAGAAGGACAACCCCTCTCCAAAGGACCTTTCCAACCACGTCAACGCGCTGCAACCAATCGGCTTCGCCGAGGTCCCCTTAACCAGAGAACGAGGGAACAGGTCATCAAACCGCAAGTAAACACAGACCAATTTCTCATTACATACTGAAGCTGGTAATTAAGTTAAAGTGCCTGACCGTAGTCAGTTTCTCTGCTTGGTGGTTTTCTCAGGTTGCAATACTAAACTTAAGCAAGTGTTAGACGTTTGGGACTCTTTGTCGCTTATCCTCAGTCATTCTCATCCCAGAACTGTGTGTGTGTGTGTGTATCTGTATGTTTGTCTGTTTTGCGTAGAGTAGTTTACTGTGTGTAGCTTAAT
>CAIGQQ010029579.1:378349-395439 GCA_903798035.1 Danio albolineatus
TGCCTCCAGCATCGCCCGCTGTCCTCACCGTTTACGATTAGCCAAATCAATTGATCATCGCAACCCTTATCGAGTTTCCCCTTTACTGTCAAGTGTTCCTAACCTGATTATACCAATTTGCTTAACACCTTCACCAGAATTCAGTCTGTAATGGAAATGTTGTTTGTTCCTTGTGTGTGTTTGTTCTTTCTTCTGACTGCCTATTGTTCCAGTGTCTGCCGATGTTTGCTTCGGAAAAAAAATCACCAGCCAAATGGGGGAGACGGCATAAACAAGCCTCCACTCCGTCTCCTTCATAATTAGGAATTGCCTGAAGCTAATTCCAATACACATGCGTCTTTCCCCTTTATAAACAAAGGACGTGTTGTTACCCTAGTTACTAATTGACTCCCATCTGTGAGTTCTCGGCCATTTGCTTTTCACGTGACTATGATAATTAAATTCTACACCCAACGCCAGAAAGAAGCATTTGTGTATCTCCAGGGGAAAACGTCCCCCGCCCCTTTTCCGGCCCGGATAACTGAATCCTATGACTGTCTCTAGACAAAAGCCCGCGCGACCATACCCACGGTCACTGGACACTAGCCAAGTGGGTTTGTCTAAAATCCACTCGCTATAAAAGCCCAAACTGTAAGATTTTATTGGGCTTTCGCATTGGCTTTTGCTTGGGTTCCGTATTAGCTTTCGCTGTGCTTCACGAGGGGTCTACGCACGAACTTGCGTTGCACGCTTCCCGTCTGTACAACACGCCAGCAGGAAATCGCTCTTGGAAAGCTCACCCAACTCAGCCCGCGTCTGTCCCTATAACATCCACGGCTACGCGACACAGGACCTCACACTGCTTCTGTTTACATCGCGGCTCGCATGAACAGTCTGACCTTATTGCTCGTATAGACGTTTCCTACAACTATCCGAAGCCGCGTCATCCAGCAGTAGGATCAGTCATTCAACGTTTCCGGACTCTGTCTCATAACCCTGCCAAAGAGCCTTTCTCAGGAGGAATTCCCTTTCGACGAACTTCCCGCGCGCTGACGTCAGACTCCGTCACAACGCCGCATGAGAAGAAGGAAAACCCCTCTCCAAAGGACCTTTCCAACCACGTCAACGCGCTGCAACCAATCGGCTTCGCCGAGGTTCCCTCAACCAGAGAACGAAGGAACAGGTCATCAAACCGCAAGTAAACACAGACCAATTTCTCATTACATACTGAAGCTGGTAATTAAGTTAAAGTGCCTGACCGTAGTCAGTTTCTCTGCTTGGTGGTTTTCTCAGGTTGCAATACTAAACTTAAGCAAGTGCTAGACGTTTGGGACTCTTTGTCGCTTATCCTCAGTCATTCTCATCCCAGAACTGTGTGTGTGTAAGTTTGTCTGTTTTGCGTAGAGTAGTTTACTGTGTGTAGCTTAATAAACTTGCGTTTCATTTTAAGATCCTTGTTGGAGTTTTATGTGTTTCTAAGTTACTGCCTCAGCTATATGGTCTTGCTACCTGGCTTGTGTAAATAGTGAAATCCTACTTATATTATTATCGTTGGCCACGTAATAATATAACATAGATTTACTAAAGATTACGCTGCTTACTTCGATTAGGGTGGACCAATAGATAACGTAAGTGTAAGTGTTAACATATTTCTGACTATGAGTCAGTCGTCCGAATCTTCTGATTCGAATCCCCGAAAATTAATGTTAATTAATTTGAACTTATGAGCTAATTCTTAAAGTACCGGACATCGTAGATGGTCCAGGCACTACAGCCAACTCATCCAGCATATTTTTTTACGCAGCAGATGCCCTTCCAGCCGCAACCCATCTCTAGGAAACATCCATACACACACATTCACACTCATACACTACGGACAATTTAGCCTACCCAATTCACCTATACCACATGTCTTTGTACTTGTGGGGGAAACCGGAGGACCCGGAGGAAACCCACGCAACCACGGGGAGAACATGCAAACTCCACACAGAAATGCCAACTGACCCAGCCGGGGCTCGAACCAGCGACCTTCTTGTGCTACTCACTACGTGCTACTCACTACGCCACCGTGGCACCTATTTAATATAATGATAAATGATATATTTGGAAAAGTACATCCTGAAATTAAAGTAGCCATATATACAGATGATGGATTGATGTGGAAAAGGGAAAGAAATATATCATATTGTATGGATAGAGTACAAAAAGCAATCAGTACAGTGGAAGATTGGTCACTTGAATGGGGTTTTAGGTTTTCAATAGCAAAACATGCTACCAAATATTTACAAGGAAAAAAATAATTAAGAATAAACATCTTCAATTATATGGACATACGTTAGAAAAAGTAGATAAATTTAAATATTTAGGAATGTGGTTTGATGATAAACTTACGTGGAAAGAACATATAAATTATATTGTTAGTAAATGTAGTAAAGTAATAAATTTAATGAGAGGAATAGCAGGCCAAAAGTGGGGGGCGGATAAACAATCTTTAAAAAGAGTCTATATTGGCCTTATGAGCTCAGTACTAGACTATGGATGTCTAGTATGTGAATCTGCATCATCTACTTTACTTAAGAAATTAGATTTTATTCAAAACAAAGCACTACGAATCATCATAGGAGCAGTTAAAACAACTCCAATTGCAGTAATACAGATTGAGGCTGGAGAAATGCCACTCTATTTAAGAAGGGAAAAACTTGCACTAGCATATTGGGTCAATCTGCAAGGGCAAAAAAGAGATCATCCTGGAATAGAACTGCTTAAGGAAAGCTGGGAAATTTGAAACAAAACAGGATTTGCATGGAAGGTAAAAAAGCTAAGTGTAGAAGCAAATATTGGAAATAAAAAATTTGCACCAGTAGTTTAGACTCCACCAATTGCACCTTGGATAATAGAACAACCAAGAGTAGATTTACAAATACATTGAAAAATTAGAGACATGTGTGATGAAACTCAGTTAAAGTTATTTGTAAAACAATACATACAAACAGAGTATTATACATTTCTCCAAATATAAACAGATGGATCAAAAAAACTTAAAAACTGATAGGACAGGAGCTGCAATATACATCCCAGAATTTGAAGTTAGGAAGGCAAAAAGAATAACAGATGGTACAGCAATATATACAGCAGAAATGATAGCAATTCTCATGGCAATAGAATGGGTACATGAAGTTAGAGTTGACAAAGCTATAATATGTACAGACTCAATGGCAGTGCTTCAAAGTTTACAATCATTACAGACAAATAGAAATGACATATTATGGGAAATCATGACAATGTTATACAGTATTAAACAAATTGGATTAACAATTTGTTTCATTTGGGTTCCAGCACATGTGGGAATACAAGGAAACGAAGAAGCAGATAAACTGGCTAAAGAATCATTAAAAATAAATGAACCAAATTTAAACATTACACTCAGTAGAACAGAAGAGAACCATCTGATTTTAGAAACATGCAATAAGAAATGGCAGAAATGTTGGGATTCTTGTCAATCAGGACAGCATTATCATAAAGTACAAAAAAACATAAAGAAAAGTAAGGTCAGCCATAACATCTGCAGAAAAGCACAAGTCATAATTACACATTTACGAACAGGTCATTCCAATCTGAATTATACATTACATATTATAGGGAAACACAATACAGGTCTATGTGATATATGTTTAGTAGAGGAACAGTGGAACATGTATTGTTTAGGTGTAATACATATGAAAGGGAAAGAAAGTATTTAAGAGAAGAGCTAGTAAGAGTGGGTGTATCTGAATTTACATTAAGCAGTGTTTTAAATGATGGGCCAAATGCAGGGGAACAAATTAGGATAATTATAAAATGTATTAGAAATATTGGTTTAATAGACAGGATATAGCAAATAGGTTAGGTTAGATCCATTCTTTTCACACTCCATCACAGTAGGTGGCCGTATGCACCTAAAAGCTGGTTCACAACCCGCCAATACAACCTAAAGAAGAAGAAGAAGACTAGACAGGTGTGTGTGACCAGATGGCTGTGTATGTCTGATGTGTGCCAAAATAAATGACCAGCATGAACGTTTGGCTCTGAATTCCATTTATCAACTCAAGATACAACATATGGCGATGAGGATGGGACAGTGGTGAAGACAAAGGCAAGTTGGTGATTCAAGGAGGTAAGTGAGAAACTGGACGCCAAAGCACTCAGCATTGAAACAAACTGCTAGCACCTGGGAAGAGTGATTGCAGAGACAATGGCTGGAGGGTGGTGGGTGAGGGGGGTGGCCGGGGGTTGGGCTTGGCGTGACTCCGTGGGAGTCGAAGCTCTGGGACCTCCGTGGGAGATAGAGCTGTGGATGAGAGTGAGTGAGAGGGTAGCGGTGTATAGCTCGCGCTAAAAAGGACAGGGAGGGAGTAGGTAGAGCAGGACAAAAATAAGACAAGAAAAAGGGGGGGGGGGGGGGGGGGTCAGGTAGCGGAGAAACTCAATGCTGGAAGGAAGAAAAGTAGTGGAGGAACTCAACGCTAGAGGAAAGAAAAGCAGCGGAGAAACTCGACGCTGGAGATTTTTTAAGAAGATTAGTGAGGGAATCCAAGGCTGGAAGAAAAAGAGTGTTAGCGGAATAACTCGACGCTAGAAATGACAGAAAGTCGAGGAGAAACTCCACGCTAGAAAGAGGGGAAGGAAGAGGAAATGGCAGAGTCGTGCTCGTGCCCTTGTGCTCTGGTTTATGGATGTCGTCTGGTGAGAGACAGCTGGACTTCCTTGAGGTGGTGTCGGCTGAGTCGGATGTATGTTTGGTATGCGTCATAGGACCACCGAGGGCCTGGATTTCGTTTTGGGAGAGCCCGTTTTGGGCAGCAGTAGTTGCAGCTCCTATTCTGGAGGAGTAGCTTAAAAATGGTTCGGGGGGAAGCCAGATAAACGTAGTATTTCTTTTAGGTGTTTTTGGAACCAAAAACAAGTCACTGGATGGTTAGCATCATCAGTGAAAAGTAGGGAGGAGGGGTTGGGGTCTTGGGATCTTCTCAGCTGTAGAAATGCTAGGAGTGTTTGGAATGGATGTGTGGGGGAGGGGAGATTGAAAATGTAGATGAGGTGGCCTTTTGCGAATTTGGTCTGTTTTACTTTGCTTGATAAAGAAAGAGATGGTTTCTTTATCCTGCAGTGTCAAATCAGATATGCTGGGGTGGATGGAGGGGTTGAATTTGGCTGTGGTTGTGAGTTCTGAGCATCTAAAAAATCCGTAGAAGGCTAGGGTGAACATGGCGTCGAGGGTGCAATCTGTATGGCTAGACTGGTAGCCTTTGCATAATGTGTGTATGCATTTTTAAAGGATATTGAGTGTTATCAGGAGTCTGGAATCGGGGGAGAGATATGATGCTTTCCATGCTGTGGGATATGATTCAAGGGTTCTGGGGGCGATAGCTAGTAATATCAGAGATATGGAAATTTGGCTGAAAGGATGACGAGGGTGGTTTATGGCAATATCATTTCTGAATAAGGAGGTACTGGTGTTGGATGAGGGTCCGCTTCTGGCGCCAATAGTTGAAATTTCTGGAAAAAGAAATGAGAGAGAGGGAGTCAGCAATTTGATTTTTACAAGCTGGAACATGTTTAGCAGTCATTATGAATTGTTTTTTGGCTGATGTCCATACTAGGCCCTTGGTAAAATCCCCCGAAACCGATGGAGGGAGCGGTTGCAGAGGTGCAATGGAAGTCAATAATAACAGGTAAATACGCTTCTGCGGAGACGTTTAAACTGCTGTGGCTGTGATGTTAAATAAAGATGTCAGTATTGTAAGAAAAAATGAGGACGATGTGGAATTCTCAATGAAGATGATTATTCAGCATAGCAGTCTCAAAATACACTGCAGTATCTTGGGTTCACCGCAGTCAATAAGAACCCTGAACATTCCTAAACTTAAACCTTTATACTGTTTTAGCTGTTGCCTCTAGACTTGCCTTTTAGATGTAAATTAAGCTGCTCCTTGGCTGTTGAGCCAGCTGTATCCTTTATCTCTCTATGTTAATGCAGTTTCAACAACATTGATGAGATGGTTCTCTGTGCACCACACCCATCCCCATTCTACAATGGTTACCATTTGGTTGAGATGTAGTCACCTCAAACAATGAAGAGACAACAAACTGTTGACTTCTCATAAGTCAGCCCGTTTGGGAAATGAGCATCAATTCACCATTTAGAGTGGAAGTTGGGTCGAGGCAGACACATTTCTTACAGTCCCCTCTCTGATGCTCTTTGGCCCAGAAAGAAGCATCACAACCACTCTCTCACAAATTACACCTCCCTTCATGGGCAGGTGCCCAGTGGCGGTAAAGCCCTGGCTTAGGTTGTTCTTGGCTGGGCACCAACGAATCTTACCCGTCTTGGGGTCATCACCTCATGCACACTGGTTATTGCTCCATCCAATTAGGCGAGTTATCATAGTCTCTACTTCAAATTTGGGAACAAAACAATTCCTTGGGTTTGGGAGAGGAGCACATGAACACCATGACATCTAATGTTCCAATGTATCAATCTAAAAGTACTACTTTCAAAAGCCAAAGGAGCAAGAACATCAATCAATAGAGAAATTAGTGTGTGTATGTCTGTGCCTCCATCTGTTTGTGTGTGCATGCGTGTATGTGTGTGTCTTTCTGTGCATGTCTGCATGCTTGTATGCAAGCATTGTGTCTATTTTCGTTCATTTTCTTAGCATGTACATACTTTATCCATATGTACCATTGCACAGTATACTGTCCATTTAGTGCAAACATTGTTCTTTTTTTTACTCACTGTGTCCATTTTCTCAGTGAGATCCTCATTAAAATCCAAATTAAATCCACATTAAAATCAAACAATAAAAACATTAAATATTTGCATTAACTATACCATGTACAGTCACTACACAACATATATGCAATTACTACAAAATAAGCATTTGTGTGTGCAAGCATTTACCTTTTTTTTCTTTCTATTTTTTCTGTGTCTACTTAGTGTTGACATCCTCATTTAAATCCAGATTAAAATCAAACATTAGAAAACATTAGAAACATTAAATGTTCACATTAAGTACACCACATTTGTATCCACTAGATAACATATGCGCCCTCACAAAACAACAAACATTTGTGTGGGCAAATTTTCTTTTTCTTTTCTTTTTTCTTTTTTTTAATAAACACATCATGTCCACTTTCTCAGCATGGACATCTTTTATCCAAGTGTGTAACTTTTTTTTTTTTATTCTCAGAATGGACATCCTGACAACATCCACACATAAGCATTTTTTTGCACAGCAATATATAATCTATCAATATGTATTTTGTGTACGTGTGTATGTATGTATGTATTTAAGCATGTATGTTTCTTCATGTGTCCTTAATGTGGGTCTGTATTTTGCCCATTTTCATTAACTTCCTAGTCTCTAAAAATGTTTTGATCTTCTCTTTCTCTTTTTCACTGTTCAGTCTTTTTCCACTGGACAACAAATCTTTCTTGAAAAAGCAGTCACTGGTGTTCCATTTTGTGCTGCTCCCACTTCCCTGTGTATCTGGGTTTCTAGAACTTCATCAGCATCTCTGGGTTCTTAATCTCATCAACATCTTCACCATCTCAGTTTCTAGATGTCATCTGGGTGTTGAAAAATCTAATTGATGCTCGGCCTGGAGTTTTGGATCTCTGTTTAGTTTCTGTGATTAAGGCTTCTTGGTTTCTGGGTTTCAGCAGGGCTTGAAAGATCTGATTAATACTGGGCTTGGGGTTCTGGCTCTCTGTTCTCTTGAAGAACCTTGTTCTTTACACAATCTCCTCATTTCCGCCACTGGTCACACTGGCCTGCTTGTCTCACCCATAACTGGATCATGTTTCACCACACCTTTCAATCTGAAATAGGAAGAAAAAGAAGAGGTTGCCCCCCTTTCCCACACAAGAATCCTCTCACATTTAAGCATCACACAACAGTAATATCATTATTTAAAAAAAATAATAATAATTACATTAAAACATGTATTATAAATTACATTTAAACAAATCAACATCATTTAAAATGATTTCTCAGAAATTATACAGAATCACCCCCATTTTGATAGTAAAAATATATTTTCTAAAATATTGTACTATCATGAAACAATTCCTCCAATTCACATCAGCATCTGCTTGAGACTGAGTTACAGTCATTTTCATGCAGTGATGTGTCTGAAAAGGTGTGAATGGGTCCTTCCTTCATTCCTTTTAACTCTTCCAGCTGGTTTTCTAGCCTGGCTATTTTCTTGTGTAAAGCTTTATAACTTGTCTTTCTTTTGACTCAAACATGACACTGTATTGTTTTGTGTCCCAAAATGCCACATCTGAAACAAACAATATCCTAGTCTTTCCTCCTTTTCTCTAAACAATGTCTTGCTATGTGTCCATTTTTTCACATGCATAACAAACTGTTATGATACACAAGAGAAGACCCAAATGCGAGAGTAAAAGTAAAAGGAATTTAATGTAGAATGCAATCCAACAAGCTCAATAATTCAGAGTTCGTGAATGAGACGATGGATAAAGCCAGTGATACTTCTCAGGAGACGATGCAATAAGCCAGTAGAACTTCTCAAGGACGATGCAGTTAACAACTGTTGGAAACCTTAGATAGCAGAGCAGGCAGTAACAGTCACAGACGAATACTCATAGATGAACACAGGAAGGCAGTTCAGGAAGCAGACAACAGTCACTGAGATAACATCCAAGGAATGCAGGTTACATCGCCTCACCACCAGCATGTACACGAACGGAGCCTGGAACACACAGACACGTTGGAAACAACGAACCGACAAAGGAATGACAAAGACACTGGGTATAAGTAGCCGAGATGACAAGCCACAGCTGCTGATGCTAACGAGCCAGCTGAGCGATTCCCTCCACGTGATCGCCCAGCTGATGAGGTAAGCACCAGACAGCCAGGCCACTATACCCAAACAAACACACTCGCACTACGAGGTAGACACACCCACAAGCATACGCACACAGACACACAACAATGCTTTGAGATTTTGCACTGTTCTGGCAATTTCTCGCAATGTGACCAGCTTTTCCACATGCATAACAAAGAACAACACCCTCCGCATTCACACTTGTAAATTTCCTTGCTCTGTGATGGAAACCATTGGATGAGCTTGAATACTCTCTGCTTGCAAAGGTAGCAACAGGATGCCTTACATCTTTCATTTGCCTCTGTGAATTTGCATTATTGTTGTAAAACTGTGTCATTTTTCCAATAATGTCATTATAATCAGAGAGTGGTGTCACAAGCATTGTCACAGCAGAATGGGTTAGTGGATCACACTTATTAATCAAGGCAGACTTGAAACTGATGTCATCATGAGTAATATTAGGATTGCCGCTGAATGTTTTAAACATCTCTAACAATCGTTCAGAAAATACTCTTGGGTGTTCCCCTTTCCTCATGTCTGTCTCGGATATTTTATCCCAGTTTACAGACATCACAACTAAGACTTCAAGCAATGCTTGTTTCCTCTCTGACTTGTTTGCAGTTTTGTCTCTTACTTAAGAGTTAAAGCTCCAGACAAAGTTTCAGGCAAGCACATTTTTAGCAACACACATGCATCACCATCTGTATATTTGTACACTTCTGCATATTCCTCTAACTTCTTTAGGAAATCTAAAGGATCTTGTTCAGTGGGATCAAATTTCCCAATATTTGCAATCACAGCTTCTAGTTCATTTGGGTTAAACCCTCTGACCGTGTTATGGGTCACTGATTCTAGCCCTACTTCACTAGTATGCATGGTGGTATTAGAGTGAACGGGTGCCATAGGAAATCTAACTGCACAGTCTGAGCATTGACTACTGACTGACTGAGAATCTCTTTCCCATTCCTCATCATCTTCCTGAATGTCTGCCATTTCTGGATCTCTGTTTGCGTTTAATGTCTCACTTGTGTTATTCTCTCTTAGGCCATTCGTTGTGAAGAAGTGACAAGTAGCCCTTGCTTCTTCCAAATTACTGTACAGTGTCTCTACAGATGATGCTAACTAATTATTATGAGTTTTCAGACGTGCAATCTCATTTTGCATTCTGATCTTTTCTTCCTTCCATAATGTTTCACTAGCCTGGTAACATTTTGAAGCAATTGCCCCAACACTGAGTCTCTCATTTTCAGCTTCTAACTCCACTACTCTTTTTCTAGTTACCTTGTATGATGCAAGAACAGCTTAAAGTGCATTGGCTATTTTTCCTTTATTATGCTTAGGCAAATTTAGAGATAGCCCATTCACATGGCTTATCTACAACTTTCTCTATACCATCAAACATCCCAATTGTGCCATGCTTAGCAATGTATTTAACGATCATCTCTTCCATTTTCACAAGCCTATTAAATTCACTTCAGTACTTTAATGGATTTTATTTATTTACTGACTGGGCTTTAGCAAGTAAATCTTAATACTTGCTAGCACAATTATTCACTTCTCCTGGGCAAATTAATAAAAGCTACAAGACCATTAAACGTCTGTACATCAGTGATTATCTGGTTTGAACATTCTACACTACATCAGGCCTCAAATTCTAAGCTACACTCATAACAGTTTCAAATGTTTATCTGTTCGTTATCAGATAAAACCAATCTGCATAATTCTTTTGTCTTGTAATTTAAAATTTAAAACATTGCTACATTAAATCAGGCAAGACTTCTGGCAAATTATTTAGCAAAACCTATCTTTAACAGTTTCAGACAACCTACCAAATATAAATCTGTGACCACACTACCTCAAATCAATTCAGTTACTTTAGAATTTTCACAGAATAAATTATAAATCATAATCATAAATCAGTTTCAGTTACATTAGAAACTTGTAACTTTGTTTCATTTGCTTTAGAAACAACAATTCCAATACAACTCCACCACACCACACTGTGGGTTGATTCAGTAATGTTAGAATTTTATCAGAATTATTCAGATCAACAATAAGTTTCAGTTACTTTAGAAACCTAAACTTTAGCACTTTGCTTCAATTACTTTAGAAACAACAATTCAATACAATTCTACTACCACACTACGTCGGGCTAATTCAGTTTCGTTAGAATCTTAAACAAAATTGTACAGAATAGGCTTAAAACTATGCTGAAACCTGCTGAAAAACCTGCTGAAACTGAACAAAACAAATTCTCTTCTGTCCTTAATTTTCTTTTCTAGATTTTTTTAAATGAGGGGGATTCGCACAACAAAAAAAATTGATAAGAAAACCCGCTTTTCTTACCTTTCCTCCTTTGTTGTTTTGGAAGTCCTCGCTGGATGGCTCGCCAGTGTAAGAAAAAATGAGGACGATGGGGATTGTCAATGAAGATGTTTATTCAGCATAGCAGTCTCAAAATACACGGCAGTATCTTGGGTTCACCGGAGTCAGAATGAACCCTGAACATTCTTAAACTTAAACCTTTATACTGTTTTAGCTGTTGCCTCTAGACTTGCCTTATAGATGTAAATTAAGTTGCTCCTTGGCTGTTGAGCCAGCTGTATCCTCTATCTCTCTATGTGAAGTTTCACAAACTAATTTCGAGAGGAACACGTGATACTATTGACCGCAGCTGGTCTCCCATTTACAATCACCAGCTAGCCAATCAGATTAAACCAATCCCACTATAAGTATCCCAGCATACATCACTCCCTTATCTTCGTTTTGCGAAGAAGGCTCGACAGGACTGCTCCAGCTCCTCTACAAGCCCTAAAACCCTCCAACCAAGCTCTCCGTACTTCATCAACTCAACAACTTCATCAACAGCATCGACAATTCATCATCAACAACATCACCAACAGCTCCATCATCTATCTCCAGAAAGAATCAACTACATCATGGACAGGAACGAAAACCAAGCTTTCCCAGAAACTCCAGCTCAGGATCACCAACACTCAACCCAGCACGGAAACAGACCCGACACCGAGGCTCCCGTAAGAGGCCGAAGGCCTATCCGCTTAACAACAAGGACCCAACGCCGCTTACAATCCTCATTCCAAGATACTCCAAATCGCCACCCACCTTCTCCAGCTTCTTCTTACGCCTCGGCAAGATCATCATCCCTCACCTCCAACAAAATGACAGTTTCTGAACTCCGCCAAACTCTCATAAAAGCCGGAATCACCATCCCCAGCCGCTGCAATAAAACTGAACTGCTGAAACTCTACGAGTCCATCTCATCACCAACTCCGCCCCCTCAGGACAACAGAACCACCCGCTCCCGCCACACCCCCTACCCTCAACCAACGACAGCCCAGCACGCAAGCAACCAACCAAGACCATCAAAGAAAGCAACCAGGAAAAGCAATAAAAAGCAAGCGCACAGAACAGGACACACTGCATCCCCAACAGTACAAAACACAGTTAACCCACCGGACAATGACGTCACACTCGGACTGCCCACCCCTCTCCCCTGGCCTCCGGCTCCTCATTCAAGTGGAAACTCCAGCCCATCTCTACCAGCCATCCCTTCCACTCTCAACCCCCTTCCATTCTCTCTCCCTTCTAATCTTCCTCACTCTTCAACCCAGATTATTTCTACCCAGTCTTTCTCTACAAACCCTAACATTATTCCTACTCCCTTCCCCTCTTCTAGCATTCCCTCCTTCATTCCTCTTACAACTTTTCACCAAGCACCCACCTCTATTACTAACCCTCCCCAACATCCCCCCCTCCCTACTCACATTTCCGCAGCATGAGCCCCCTTTACCCTAGCCACAGCCACACCCCTCCCCATTCCGCATAACGCTTCAATCCTGGAACACCACCAAGAACCTCATCCTATCAGGTGCCGACGTAGATCTCTCCACACTCCTTTCACCTATTGCACCTCCCTCGGCAGAACGGCAGGTGGATTGCGGCGAATTCACCATCACACTTAAATCACCCGCTAGCTCTCAACATCGCATACTATCGTCAGCCGAATTCCACGTAGCCTTCGCACGATATACAGAAACCATCTGCTTAGTCTTTCCCCATAGGAGACGCGAACTGAACGACTACATGGCCATCATTTCAGAACTCGCGCTCTCCTATGGGGGAACTCATTTTTACACTTACCACAAATTGTTTTCCGCAAAATGCGCTATACGTGTTACTCAGTGGAATCAGTGCCCATTCTGGGGGGTGGTGGATACTGACCTCCATAACAGAGTTTTTCTCGGATGCCGTAATCTTTCCTGTGCGGTCTGTCGTTCAAACCTGCACACGACCACCTCCTGCCCCTTCATAATCTCCTCCTCTGAAAAAGAACTACAAACCCCAAGATCCACCAGCTACGTTCCCCGTCCCTCTACTTTCGCTATCCCCGCCCTTCTCCCCCCCTCCCAAAACCCTCCCTCCTCTTCAGCTTGCCATAATTTCAACATCGCTAGATGTTTTTGACACCCCTGCAAATTTCTCCATATTTGTAACTACTGTGGCGGCGCACATGCGCGCGTCGTATGCCAAGTGCTGAAAGCAAATAAAAAACATAGAAATTACTTATCGACTCCTGTGAATATATCTAACCTCGATACTGAATTAAGTTTGCACCCTGATCCTAACTTTTATGAGTTTCTCATTTCAGGTTTGTCTAACGGATTCCACCCTGGTGTCTCGACTCTCCCATCCTACAACCTCGCCAGCCCTAATTTACAATCTGTCAACGCCGAACCAGAAGTTCTAGAGCAATTAATCAAGAAAGAGATTGATAATAAATTCTTGATCGGTCCCTTTCTCGCTCCCCCCTTTAGCGCTTATCGCATCAGCCCCATCGGAGTTGCAACTAGAACATTTTCTGGCAAAAAACGACTGATAATTGATCTTTCATCTCCCCACAATTCCGCCTTCTCCAGCATTAATAGCCTCATTCCGTATAATTAAACTAGTCGGCCGCACACTTGGCTCGCTAAAGTCGACATTACGTCAGCCTTTAAAATTATGCCATTACATCCTGATTTCTGGCATCTTTTTGGCATCAATTGGAAATCACAATTCTACTTTGCAGTCCGTCTAACATTCGGATGCAGAAGTAGCCCAAAAATATTCGACATGCTTTCAGAAGCCATATGCTGGATCCTCGCTAATAACTACGGCCTTTAGCACGTAGTCCACCTCCTAGATGATTTCCTCATCGTCTCCTCCCCAAATACCCCACCAGCCAAACACCTAGCGACTACCAAAACAGTTTTCGCTAAACTTGGCATTCCCCTCGCAGAGGAAAAAACCTCCGGCCCTAACACATCAATCGAATTCTTAGGCATTAATCTAGATTCACGAAAATTCCAAGCATCCCTACCTAAAGAAAAAATTGACCGGATCAATTCCTTATCTTCCAAATTTTTGGAAAAACAAGCATGTCTTAAACGCAAACTTTTGTCATTACTAGGACATCTGAATTTCACTATGCGCATCATTCCCCAGAGACGCCCCTTCATCTCTCACCTCCTTCAAATCGCAGCATCGGTGCACGGATTGGACGAGACCATCATTTTATCCGATCCATGCCGTAATGAACTCAGCCTTTGGATTTCCTTCCTCGAGTGCTGGAACAGCTGCTCATTCTTTTATAGCGATTTAATCTATCCCCCGTAGATATTAATCTTTACACAGACGCCACCCCCTCCATAGGTTTCAGAGGATATTACCAAGGCCGCTGGTTTGCTTCAGACTGGCCTCCACAAATGCTAGAAATTCCATCTCAGCAGCATTCTTCAGCATTATTTGAATTATACCCCCTAGTAGCCGATGCTATATTATGGGGAAACGAATGGTCCGCCTCCAGCATCCTCGTTCACTGCGAAAACGAAGCTATTGTGCACTGTATTAATCAAGGACGCTCGCATTCTCCCGCTTTAATGCCGCTACTCCGCCGCCTTTCTTGAACATCAGCCAAAAAACAATTTATTGTGACTGCTGTACATGTTCCTGGTTTCCATAACCAAATTGCTGACTCTCTCTCTTGCTTTCATTTTCAGAAATTCAGACAATTGGCGCCAGAAGCGGAGCTGCACCCGACGCCCATCCCTCAATATTCAGAGATGTTATTCCCATAGACCACCCCATGCACAACCTGCACCAAACATCCATATCCCTTATCCTCCAGGCAGTTTCCCCCAGAACCCTGCAATCCTATCTCACCGCATGGAAAGCATTTAAACATTTTCATTCCCTGTACAACACTACATTCCCTATTTTTACATTCCTACTATTTTTCCCTACTCACAATCACTTCATTCATCACATATCTTCATTCACTCAAACCCTCTTCATTGACGATACTAATCACCCAGTAACACGTTTTTGGTTCCAAAAACACCTCACAGCAGTCCTCCGACATTTAGGCTGCCCATCAGAATCATACTCTAGTCATTTATTTAGAATCGGTGCAGCAACCACAGCAGCTCACAAAGGGCTTTCACAACAGCACATACAAACCCTGGGAAGGTGGTCTTCCCACGCCTTCAAAGCATACATCCGCCTTAGCCACAGCCACCTCAAGGAAGCCCAAAAGGCACTCACCAGCAGACACCCTAATCCCAGCACCCAAGGCCGGGTTGATATACAGCCACACCAACCTCCCAAGGGCAAGGGCACGACTCAGCCACACCAGCCAGGACAACCACCATACAGACTTCCCGAGGACCGGAGGACAACCACCATACAGACTTCTCAAGGGCGCGGGCACGACCCAGCCATTTAACCCTCTTACTTCTTTCCAGCTCTGAGTACACTCAGCTTTCTCCCCGAATCACCTACTCCAGCAGGAGTATATTCTGCCCCCCCCCCCCCCCCCCCCCCCCCCCCCCCCCCCCCCCTTGCCGCAGGAGTTTCACTACCCCCGCCTCTTTCCCCCACTCCTGTCGGACCCCGACCCCCATGGCTCTGACTACAGTCATCTTTCAGCCCCTCCCCTCCGGCCCTAGCTTTTTCCTATTATATACCATTATAAATAATGTTATATAATACAGCTCTATTTGTTTTCTAATTATTCAAACCTATATCTATATGCACCCTCAAATATAAATATAGATTTGTATATAGTGCTGCCACCTTCACGCTCTCCTTCCCGCAGGAACGGCCCCAGAGCACCGACTTTGCCCCTCACCCTCCAGTAAGAGTCTTCACCGCCCCCTTTCACCTCCTGACTCTTCTGGAGTTGGCCAATTTAGCTCTACCTCCCGAGCTGTGTCTCGAGCACGAGTCAAGTCACCTCCCCTGGCCCTAGCTTATAAATTTTATTTATCTATGCCTTTCTATCACCTATATATTTTTCCGGATTTCATTCACTTTATTTTTATTTATTTATATATATATATCTATACGCACACACGCCTATAAATATATATTTATATATAGTGCTGCCACTCCCAAGCTCAGCTCCCGCAGGAGCAGGTCCCGAGCACCTGACCCCCGCAGGGGTCATTGCCCAACTGCCACTCACCCCCCAGCTGGGGCTCTCACCAGCCCCCTACCTCTCCTGATCCCAGCTGGAGATGGCACATACAGCTCTAACTCCAGCAGAGTACCCACGAGCACGACTCTCGCAAGAGTCCACAATTGCCCCCCCCACGGCCCTAGATTTCCCCATAATACATATATATATATATATATATATATATATATATATTTATATACCTATATATGTATATACATATATATTTATATATAGTGTTGCCACCTCCCAGCTCTATCTCCGCAAGGAGTGTTCCTCGAGCAATCGACTCCCAGAGTCTGCCCACCCCCTGGCCACCTTCACCTTCAACTGGAGCTCTCACTTCCCCTCCACCCTTTTTCCCACTCCAGCTGGACCCCGCCTCCCCCCATGGCTCCGACTCCCCCAAAGGTTCCCCCGAGTCTCTACCCCCACAGGAGCATTCATAGCCCCCCCCCACGCCAACCCTGCTCGGGCTCCTGCCCTTTGCTCTAGCCGGAGCCCCCTTTTGCTTTCCCTTTTTCTCGACCTCTATATCCAGCAGCCGGATATAGCTTTTCTAGCCTTCTGGGGAGTTCCTTCGAATACACGGCTGCTGTCCCGAGTACTTAAGCAGTTTGGGGAGCCCTCGAGAACTACCTGATCTCGTTCTCCCCGTTACATGCTCATTCTACCAGGCGGGAGCCCTGGGCTCAACTATCTC
>CAIGQQ010029579.1:409041-427925 GCA_903798035.1 Danio albolineatus
TAAACTGACTAAAGAAAGCAATGGGAACTCAAAGTTGTGGTTAATTTGAGTCAATCAGGTAGTTTAGACAAAAGCCAGAAGAGATGTTCACTACAAGTTCCAATAGGTACCAGGAGTAAATTAGAATTTGACTTTAACTTAAAATTAAATCAATTCTGAATTTGGGAATTTAGGTAAATTTTTAAATTCCAATTTAGTAAAAGGAACGAAAGTAGTAACTCTTATGCGTTATTATTTATGAGTGTTTATGATTTAAATTTAATCAGTAATTGTTATTGACAGAGGAAGCCAAACCTTATTGAGCTGCTAATGAAATTAAAATTTCCAGACAGCAATGTTGATTAATACTCCGTGGAGTATGGGTAAAGTATAACAAAACCAATTATGATTAAAATTAATCATTAAACAATACTAAATTAAATTGACTTCTAAATTAATCTCACATAAAATGTGTTTCCAGATGTCATTAAAAGTGGATCAAATTATTTAAATTAATCGCAAACTGTTACAAGCTCTAAGGCTAATGAACCCTTCAGGAACAGAGAGGGAAACAGAGCAAAACAAAACAATAATAACAGTAATAATTATTGTGTTGTCCAGAATACGTGAGTATGTACTTGAAGGATGGCCAAACCACAGTGATACTAAAGAATTTGTACCCTACAAGCAGAGACAATATAAACTGAGTATTCAGGATGGATGTGTTTCATGGGGAAACCGTGTTGTTATTCCAGAGCAGGGACGATTGGAGTTGTTGGAAAAATTACATCAATCCCACACAGGTATGTCCAAGATGAAAGGACTGGCCAGAAACTATCTGTGGTGGCCGAACCTTGATGCTGATATTGAAAATCGAGTGAGAGATTGTGAGATTTGTTAAGAACACCGGAAAAATCCTGCAAAAGCCCCACTTCATCCCTGGGAGTGGCCTAGACAACCCTGGAGGAGAATTCACATGGATTATGCTGGCCCTTTCCTAGGTAAAATGTTTTTAATTCTCATTGATGCTCATTCCAAGTGGATTGATGCATTTGTTGTAAATTCAGCAACTACAGCTGCTACTTTGGATTGTTTATGCAAAAGTTTTAGTGTACATGGAATTCCTGAAATGACAATGCTCAGTGTTTTGTTAGTGAAGCCAGTAAAGCATTATGTCTAAGAATGGAATAATCCATGTTACTTGTGCACCGTATCACCCCTCATCTAATGGGTTGGCAGAGCGAGCTGTGCAAACTTTCAAAGACCTGTTGAAGAGGAGTTCGGGGGACACTCTGGAGACAAAGGTACAGAAAGTTATGTTTAATTATCGGATTACACCTCAATCTACAACTGGACTGTCTCCTGCTGAATTGCTGATGGGCCAACAATTGCGTTGCATGCTTGACAAAATGCACCCAGATTTCACTGGTAAAATGGAAATAAAGCAGCAAGTTCAGAAAGAGTACTGTGATCAACATGTGAAATCTCGTTATTTTCAGATTGGGGATTCTGTGTGCACTCGGAATTTTGGGTGTGGACCAAAGTGGGTACATGGAACAATCCAGGACATTACAGGACTTGTCTCTTTTAAAGTGGCTTTGGGAAATGCTCAAATAGTGCGACGTCATGTGGATCAATTATTCCGGGGCCAACCAAAGGAAATCCCTAGGGATGTCTTAGGATACGCTGTGTCTTAGGATATGGTCATTCCGGTGCCCAAATCACCTGGCATGGCCAAAAGACCAGACGAGGGTGTTATACCGAATACAAATGAGTTGGAAAATTTGGAAACTGTGGGTGCCAATCCCCATTTGGAAGAGTTTTGTAATACACCTTTTATTCCTGAAGTGATGTCAAGAACTGAGTTGACAAACTCTGAAACTGTGTCTACTGAAGAGTCATGACGTTCCAGGAGGGAGCATAAAACTCCAAAACATTTAAAGGACTTTGTGATGTGAAAAAAAAGATAATGTAAGATTTTTTTACTTTTTAATGTGAAATGTGTGGGGACTGTTTTTGGATTTATGTGGGGAGGAATGTAGTATGGCATCAGTGTGTCCAGTAGGGGGCGATGTGTCATGGGATGGGGTGTGCAGTATAAAAAGAGGCTGAGAAGAAGACCAGACAGGTGTGTGTGACCAGATAGCTGTGTATGTTTGATGTGTGAGCCTGAATTCCATTTATCAACTCAAGATACAACAGGAATGTTTTGAACAAAGCAAACAGGATTTTATTATTCTTCAGTAGTTTTACAGCAACATAAATACTGGTAATCTCTACAAACTTAGCAGATCTGCTTCACCTGCTTTTCTTATATTTCACTGCTTTAATCTGGCAGCGCCCCTGTATACACTCAATCAGAGGCATTTGTACAGAAAACACAATTACAGCTAAACTTAGCATTCAGCGTAATTACAAAAATAATGCACAGCCTTTTTTCTTTTATTACTTCTTATATTGGTGAACAAACACCACAGTTATAAAAGTAGTGCACCTTTTATTCTGTGGTGGACAGTTCTTAGTGTAGTCAATTTGCCAGTTTGTAATAACACTATGCAGTCAAAACAATATATTCCACACAATATTTTATATATACAATATATATAAGCCTTGCTTAACATTTTCATGTTTGAAAACACATTTTCTGAACTTCAAAAATGTGCAGTACCGTTAAAGTTGACCAGAGTGCAGATATTTATACATGTAGTGCATCTTTTGCGTTGTGGTAGACAGTTCTTACAGACACCAAAAAATTCTTGGATATTGAACTTGTCCAGTGGTGCAGAGGCTGTCAGGGCAGTGATACCTTTGTAAATGACTTGTATTCATACTGTGTTTTAATGGTATTGCACAAGTTTACCAGAGTGCAGAAAGTTATAATCAGTAGTGCAGATTTTATTCTGTAGTGGACCATATAAATTTTCTATTTTGTAGTGGACTTGAATCTAGAAGTATGCAGTACTACAGCCTCTTGCTTTTCTTGTCGTTCATACTGTGTGCACAGGTGTTCAGGAACTTGAACTATATACACACACATATTCACAATAGTTTCTTGTTCTCTAGTTAACAATACATACCGTATGTAGTTGTAATCTTTATCGGCCTCATTGTGCATTCACCCTTTTTGTATCGAGGGTACTGTATGTGCCATCGAAGCTGTCCTGTAGCAGTTGTGGCCTGTGTCCTTGTGCTGTTTTCATTGTAGTGCATTGCAGCAAGTTGTGATCTAAGATGAGAAAAAGACGTACATTAGTTATATATTTTAAATAAGTTTCACTCAGGTTGCCAGTAATCTGTTGCTTTTGAAAGCTGTACAAGAAAGTTATATAAAACATACAACATACCTGCACAGCATTCCAACATAGGAAAACGCAACACTCTTTGGAGCAACTCGAATAAGCAAACTGTGAAAGGACTCCAGTGATGAGGATTTGGTAGTCCCCGCATAGGTCTCAGAGCCAGGATGATGTCGCTGAGTTTCTCACATGCAGCTGTACCTAAAAAAAGTAAATAAAAAAAAAATACATAACATAAATAAAAAGCCATATCATTACATAAAAACTGACAGATAACTTATCCATTTGTTGCCATTACTTGGTTTCAGCCACTGTCTCGCTTGTTCTCCCACCAAAGGCTCATGGAGGTATTTTGGAAATTCACCATCATGTTGATGTGTGTTTTGGATGTGGTTGGCAACTGACTTCCACTTGGCGACTATTTCACTGCTTGTGCTGGAAGATGCACCACACCAGTAAAGGTGGTTCACAATGCTCCTTTTCCAAGTGATGACCTCTCTGCAAACCTCCATCTTGCCAAGTTGGTAAATTTTTTTGGCGACACCTACAAAACCATTGCTAGAAATGTATCAAAATGACCGACACCCCAATGATTAATTTTTGGCCAAGGTTTCAACTAATAATGAGAAACAAGATGCATTATGTAATCACACCTTTTGCCATGTGCCATGCGTCGAACATGTGCAAAACATCTGGCCTGCTATCCCTGAGGTATTTCATGACTGCAGGATGCCTATCTGTGATAAGCGTATTCACTTTGACCCCTCTCTGCTCCAGCTGTTGCAGGCATCGTTGCAGTCCCTCCTTTTCCATGCGTTGGCTGTTGCCTACATCATTGCTCTAAAAGTAAAAAAATATAAACATTAATATATTTTAAGCATTATCTATCTATCTTATCTAAATAAAAACAAACAAAAAACATTTCATTTAATACTTCAGCTATGATGAAATAACAAATTTTAAACAAAGTTTATATTGTATTATTTTGATACACGTACCAGGAGAGTCAGCTCGCATGTCCCCACCAAAGATGGTGTCTCCATTCTTGATTGCATGTTGATCAGCTGTACTTTGTAGCACGTTCCACAGCCAGTTTATTGTTGGAAAAAGTAAATTCCGCTGGTGTTTAAGGTAGGTAGTGTGACTAATTCCAGCTATGTTAAATACCTGAAACAACAGCAGACACAAAGAAAATGTACTATTAGTTATACTGTAGCAGAATAAAAAAATATTCTTGCCTTATTCTATCGCAAGAAGGAGGCTCCACTAAAAAGTACAGCTGCAGCAAGCTGGCTATTTCCTGCTGGTATATCCGCAACATATGTCTGACTTGTCCAGGTGTTCTGATGCTCACAGTGTGTGCAGACCTGATCCACAAACAAAATGGTTCCGACAGTCCTACTGTGTATAACACAGCTTCTTGTGCAGATAGGACACTGCCTGAAGAGCGCAATGAGGTTTTCTTCGTAAACAATGAATTCCCTCATTCTGTAATGTGGAGTTTCTATCAAAGTGCTGATAGGAGATACAAAAACATAACGATTTCAGCTAAATATATCAATACAACATGCTACATTGCATTATATTGTAATAGCAAGTACATACATTGCATATTTCTCAAATTACTCACCTCTCATTATAGATGGTGTGGTTAGTACCTTCGGGATTAAAAGTAATGTCATCTACAGACGTTCTGGACCTTTTTACAGGCATTGAGGGATTTCCTTAAACGAGGTGTTCAACATGACTGTGCTACAGATAACATCTTTTTTGCGTTGTTTAACCGGCGTTGTTTAACGTGCTTGTTTGAAAATGAACTCAACATTGAACAGCAAACAGAAATGGATTTTATTTTCACTCTTGCTTCTTTGCTTTGGTTTCCAACTGTATTGTGTGCAGGTATATTTAATGGGCAAAACAGCATCTGTTTGGCATGCTACATCTATTGTGAAGACATCGGTCTGGCACACCACCTCAGACCGCATTTCAGGTTCAGATGACGGATGTAACTGTTGTACAAAGACACCGAACAAACACGATTAATTAAAAACAAAGTACTTTAAGGGGGTTGCACACCAGAAGCGCCGCTCGGCGACGCGCATTTCAGAATTCAAAACATAGGTTTCTATCAGAGTACACACGACTGTGCCGCAAGTTCAGCAGCTGTCTGTGGCGCCCAGACAAAACTCAGGACACTGTGCATATTTCTGTCACGCTACAGAGCGCCATCTGAATAGTTTCATTTAAAATAACATGCGAATGAGCGCATCTGGTGTGCGACGCCCTTTACAGTCTATAATATTGTAATATTACAGTAAACTACTAAGTAACGCCAGTCATTTCACTAAGTAATGCATTCAAAAAAAGAAAGAGCATTTACCAAATCTGTAGAGGCAGAAAAATCAACAGGATCCACGTCTTTTTTTAAAATGAGACAAGTGGCCAATCCAGATTTCATCATTTCCAGATTGTAAAAGCTCTCGGATAAATTTTTTTCCCTACAAACGTATTTTTGTCGCGTTGTAATACACCACTGTATTCCAACTGCTTGGGTCCACACGTGAGCTTTACTCTCATCTCGGGGAAATGGAAACAAAAACTTTGTTGCGGCACATTTATCAACACAAAACCGACGAACCATGTCTCAAAACAATTCTTCCTCTCGTTTGAATTAAGGCTGGCAACAAAACGTAGCGTCTCTCTTCCGTTTGTACAATGTCACAGGTAAATGCTCAGAGATGTCAGGATGTACTCGCCAGGACAGAAGTCCACTCTCCATGCTGGAGTACATGCATAGATCTCATCGGCGTGACGCAACCTCAAAAATTAGTTTCAAACCGGAAGAACAAATTTGCTCAAAATAATGCAAAAACAACCAATTTTCACTTTTTAGTCAATTATATGTGTCCTAATAGTGTTTATAGCAGTGTGGGACACATATATGACTGTCAACAGCTCAAAAAATGTTTTGGTGTTTCATGGCCCTTTAAAAGAAATGGTATTTACATACAGAAAAGCCAAGCGAAAACCATCAAAATCAAATTAGAAAAGAACAAATGTAACTGCCATGATTTAATTAACTCGCTTGGCTTTAATTGGACTCACCACTGGAGGGCGATATAAATCGATAGGATTTAAGTGAGACAAAGAAAGATCTATTCAGCTTCCTTGTAATGAGAGGCAGTTGGAAAGACGAGCTGGATTGTGACTGGAGCGCTAATGGCGGAAGGTAGTGTGGATTCCAGAAGTAATCCGCAAATGGAGGATGAGAGGGTGGATGTAGACAGTGGAGGTAATGCTAGTAATGAATGAAAGTAGTAGAAAATCATAATAGAGAGAAAAATTGGGCAGAAATATCTGAATCGGACGGTAAAAAAGGAAGTCGTCAGGCGAGAAGGAGAGGATTATAAGGTAATGCTGAAGTTTGCTAATGACTCTGTGAATGCCATCAACCCTTTGAAGCTTACAAAAACTCTTAAAGAAATATTAGGAATGATTGAGAGTGTTAAGAGCTTAAGAGACGAGAAAATGATACTGTTCTGTAAAGATCATAAGCAACAAAAGATGGCCCTGGCTATAAAGACACTAATAGGACAAAAAGTAATGCGTTTAATCCCAGAGGGAAAAAAAAAGGTTAATGGTGTAATAACTGGGATCCCTACAGATGTTACAGTTGAGAAAATCAAACGAAATTTGAGACACTGGGGCGGCAGTAAAAGAGATCAAGCGACTAAAATGTGTTAGAAATAACGAAAAGGTAGACAGTCTTTCAGTAATGATACATTTTGATGAAAACAAACTACCAGAGAAGGGTGTATTTAGGATATTTCAGCGACAACAGTAGGCCATATGTCCCTCAACCAATACGCTGTTAAACATGCCAAAAGTTTGCACACGTAGCAGCTATTTGTGGAGGTAAACAAAAATGTGCAAGATGTGGGGGAGATCATGAGTACGGCAAGTGTGGGCAGGATATAAAGCCAAGATGTTGTAATTGTGGAGGGGAACACATAGCGCGGGCTATGGAGGATACCAAGTAAGTAAAAATGCAGTACAAGTCCAAAATGTCCGAATGGCTGAGGGAAAATTGTATGCTGAAGCTCTAAAAAAAGTAAGGCAGACACCAAAAGAAACAGAAGCCAGGGTAACAGAATTTCAACAAAAAACAATGAAGTTTTTATTGACCGTTTCTTTCATTATGTTTATAGCAGAAGTGTTAAATTGCTCTGCGCAGACTGAAAGCAGGACCGAGAGAATTAAAATCATTATCAGAGCTGCTGCAAAGTATTTGGAATTAGACGGTGTTACAGTAGATATGATAAATGATAGACTCAAGATGCAATCAGGAACCAGTCAGACAGTACTATACAGTCAACCATGTGGAAGTACATAATGGTATTAACAATACTTCAGTGGAACGCTAGAAGCTTAATCACCAATAGACAAGAGTTAAAAAATTTTTTAGTAGATCAAGAAAATAGTCCTGACATTATATGCGTTCAGGAGACTTGGCTTAAATCTCATTTAGATTTTGTAATTAATGGATATATCTCGATCAGAAAAGATAGAGACAAATGTAATTGTGGTGGGGTAGCAACATTTGTTAAACAAAGTATAGGGTATAGTGCAGTTGAGGTTACTGGGGAACAAGAGGTTGTGGTAGTCGAAATATGGGAAGGGACACAGAAAGTTAAAATAATTAATTAATATAATCCATGTGTAAAATTAAGTAAGGATAATTAAGAACATATTCAAGGGAATGGAAATCCTAAAATTTTGTGGTGCAGGGATTTTAACACTTTATGGTGGAGTAATAAAACAGATTATAATGGAATGATTATAGAAGATATGCTAGTTTGGGGAGGACTAGTATGTATTAATGATAGAGGTTATACCAGAGTGGAGTGGATACATAGAAAATACTCAAATTTAGATTTGACCCTAGTTTCTGAAAGCTCAGCTGGAAGATGCGATTGGAAAGTGTTAATAAAAAACACAATAGGTAGTGATCATTTTACAGTTGTAAGTTCTTTTGGAGTAGAGGTAGTTCGAACTGTGGTGGTAAGAATGTCAAGATGGAAATTTAGAACAGCTGATTGGGAATATTTTAAGAAATTATGCAATAATAGAATGTCTGAATTAGATGTGAGGATGATGTGGAATTTTTAAATTCTAAACTTTGTGGGATTCAGAAGAAGTAATAGTAAAAAAAAATTTGGTGGTAAGAAAAAAACAGTTCCTTGGTGGAACGATGAGGGTAGTGTAGCTGTAAGTAAAAGAAATAAAATACTTTAAAAAGTAAGAAGAACATATAATTATAGTGACTTTATCAGTTATAAAAGAGCTCAGGCAATAGTGATGAAAATAATTAGAACAAAAAGAAATATTGGAGAGAGTATTGCAACAGTTTTGGTGAGGATATTAATGTGTCTGACATATGGAGTATGATAAGGAAAATGGCAGGAAAGCTAAGAAATGTGGAAAAAGCTGAAGTCTTAGCAAAAAAAAAACAAACAAACAAAAAAAAAATGCCAGAATTTATAGTAATGCACATTTATCTGAAGAAATTAGGAAAAATAGGGAACAGATCATGATCAGGGACCTGTGTTTGTTGGATGACAAAGGGCCATCTGGGAGTACAATAGATTGTGAGTTTTCATTATTTGAGTTTAAAAAAGCATTGGCAGGAGGTAAGAACTTCCTTTTTTAAGTTTATAAAGGGGTGGTTTATGGCAAAATCATTTCTGAATAGGGAGGGACAGGCGTTGGGTAGGGGTATGCCTCCGGGGCCAGTAGCCAGAATTTCTGGAAAGAAAAACGAGAGAGTCAGCAATTTGATTTTTGCATCCAGGTACATGTTCAGCAGTCATGATAAATTGTTTTTCAGCAGATATCCAGATGAGGCGTCTTAGGAATGGCATTAGTGACGGGGAGTGTGAACGCCCTTTATTAATGCAGTGCACAGTAGCTTCGTTATCGCAGTGAACGAGAATGCTAGATGTGGACTATTTATCCCCCTCACAGGATGGCTGCTGCAACTATTGGGTAGAGTTCAAAGAAGGCCGAAGAACATTAGTTTTTTTAGGATGGAATTCTATTGGGGTGGCCATGTTGAGGCGAACCAATGTCCCTTATAGAAACCTCCATAAAGGACTGATGGGGCAGCATCTGTGTATAAATTAATGTCTATGGGGGATGCCATCAAGTCACTGTAGAAAAAGGAACAGCCGTTCCATTGCTTGAGGAAAGAGATTCATAAGCTGAGTTCTTCGCGGCTGGGTTTAGAAAGAAGAATTGTTTCTTTTAAACTGTGGTGGATAGTTGAAGGAGGTGGGTAATGAATGGGCGGCCTTGTGGAATGATGCACATGGCAAAATTTAGATGGCAGAGAATAGATTGGAGTTCTCGTTTTATGCATGTCTGCTTTTCTAGGAATATTTGTAAAAGAAAAAAGATTCGGTCAATTTTCTCTTAAGGAAGGGATGCTTGGAATTTATGTGAGTCTAGGTTGATGCCCAGAAATTTAATTGAAGTACTGGGTCCAGAAGTTTTTTCTTCTGCGAGCGGAATCCCAAGATCGGCGAAAACGTCTCAGGTTACAAATGTAACCATGGTTCCCTAAAGGGAACGAGACGCTGTGTCTCTATTAGGAGACGCTCTGGGATACAATCCCTCTCTTATAACCTTCTGAAGCAAAGGGAAAATCAATCCAATGCAATTGGCGGGATGTATCATGCGTGTGACGTTAGACCAAAGGTATAAAAGCACCACACACACAATGAACTTCAGCTTATATCTCTCGAACGGAGCGCACCTGGCATGGCAAAGTATGGCAAAGCGACGCAGCGTCTCGTTTCCTTTAGGGAATCATGGTTACATTCGTAACCTGAGACATTCCCTCACAGGGAACTCAACGCTGCGTCTCTATTAGGAGACACTCTGGGAACGCTATCCCAAACATGCCATAGTTTTATATGCTGGGTATGAGTTCTCCTTTTTACATTAGGATACTGGAACTCGGTGTAGGATCCACATCCAACTGATAAAACCTTATAAAGGTATGCGGGGTAGACCACCCAGCTGCATTACAGATGCCAGTCAAAAGTTTTCGAAGCCGCCATACTCCTGGTTGAGTGTGCCTTGATTGCTTCAGGTACAGGCTGATGCAAGGCTTCAAATGCCAGTGAAATAGCCTTGACTATCCACCGGCTGAGAGACTGCTTAGACGCCGGCGCCCCCGTTTTAGGTGGGCCATACAAAACGAACAACTGTTCTGTTGAACGCCAAGCAGACGTACGATGTATGTACGCGTCTAATGCCCGCACTGGGCAAAGCAGATTCAAGCACTCCTGATCTGGCGTCGTAAATGGTGGAGGATTAAAGGCCCTTAGGGACCTTAGGAACATACCCTGCTCTTGGGTACAGGAATGCTCTCACCATCCTAGGTGAGAATTCCAAGCAAGAGGGAGCTACAGACAGAGCTTGTAAATCTCCTACTCTTTTGATGGATGTTATGGCCAACAAAAAGAACGTTTTAAGAGTCAGAAACTTTTCTGTCACCTCCTTAATGGGTTCAAAAGAGGCTGTCGATAGGTCCTCGAGCACTATGGACAAATCCCAGGAACGAGCCCTACTGGCGCAGACAGGCCTCAAACTCCTGGATCCATGGAGGAATCTGACCACCAGAGGGTCTTTGCCAAGACCATCAGTACGGTAAGCTGACATTGCTGCTACGTAAACTTTAAGTGTTGATGAATTCAAACCAAATTCAAAACGCTGCTGGAGAAACTCCAGCACAGACCCCACAGGGCAGTGGACTGGATCCAGGTGGTGGTCTGTACACCACAAAGCAAAACGTTTCCACTTGGTGGCATACAATTTCCTCTTGGAGGGAGCTCTGGAGCTTAGTATAGTTTAAACAACCTCAGTTGACAAACCAAGATCTACAAGGTGGGCCCCCTCAGAGGCCACACCCACAGTTTCCATAGGTCCTGGTGGGGGTGCACTATCATACTCCTAGCCTGGGACAGGAGGTCTCTCTGAACGGGAATCTCCCAGGGGGACCGTTGAAGAGAGACACTTGGTCCGAGAACCACACTCGTGTGGGCCAATAAGGGGCTACCAACAATAGGTTGTATCCCCCTTGACGGACCCTCTACAGGACTCCCGGGAGCAGGGCGATTGGGGGAAACGCATACAGACGAAGCCTCGGCCATGTCTGCACCATGGCATCCAGCCCAATGGTGCTGGATGTGTGAGGGAGAACCACAGTGGACAATGTGTTGAATTTTGACAGGCAAACAGATCGACGTCGGATTAGCCTCTCTCTATGGTGAGCAGGACCCACTGCGAAACATTGGGCAGACGTTGCCACTCTGCTATAAAATTCCGCAAGGGTACCAGTCTCTCAAGACTGGCCACAAGTCTGTGGGCAACGAGGAGATGTTCTTTGATCCTCGTTGGGGGCTGCCTGAAGAAGTCCTAATCCTCGGACCACCGTATGTTACGGTTTTCGCCTCTTGAGAGTGCTTCCCACCCCATTTTCTTTTGGGGGGCTGACGGGAAGCAACACTCTCTTCTTGCTCAGCTCTATACTGAGCTGATGAGCTGGTTGACGGTTGGGGCTGGTCCCGCCGCACAGCCCCAGAAGGATGCCCTTTTGGGCGAAGGAAGCTCCCATAGGAGCCCGGCCTCTTTTTCGCCCGTTCAAACGATTTGGCGACCCTATCAACCAAGTCGCCAAACAAATCAGCGGGCGAAATGGGAGCATCAAGGAAGATGCGTTTGTCATTCTCCTTGATGTCTGCTTGATTGAGCCATAAATGTCTCTCCGTGACCACCATGGCCGCCATAGAGCGCCCCAAAGATCTGGCTACTTCTTTGGTGGCACGGAGAGAGAGGTCCAAGGCCCGGAGTATTTCTCTTACTTCAGCAGGTCAGCCTGGTATGCCTGCAAAAATGACATAGTATGCAGACACCCCACAGACTGGCCTGCCGCCGCATATGCCTTGCTGACTAATGTTGATGTTATCTTTAACGGTTTAGATGGCAAGGCGGGGGTCTTCACCGACGATGCCTGAGGTAGCAAATGGCGCGCCAAATGCTCTTCCATTTTTGGCATCGTGCGGCACCCGTGCTCATGTAGACCAGCAACGGCCGAATACATAGACCCTTGCTGGCTTTTTACACGGGTTGTATAAGGATTATTCCATGTATGAATGACCTCTTTTTGGAGGTCCTCATTAAATGGAAGACCCCCCCCCCCCCCCCCGCAAACCGCCCCTGTGGTGGCAGGATGCGCTCATCTGTCCTGTGGTGGCAGGAAGAGGCCAATGATCGGCCTTCCAACTTGCGCTGACTGGACTCCGATCTGACAGTAGAAGGAGGAGAAGAAGCCCTCGAGCTTGTCTCCATCCTCTCTGCCAGATCGAGCTGCGAACCCCACGACATTAATTGCCGCTCGGCCTCAGCGCGGGAGGGACCAGTGCCGCGAGGGACGTGCGCCACCGGCTCTTTATCAAACAGAGCGCGGCGGCTTCGCAGCACTCAACCAGGAAGCGCATCGCAATGCAAATCGTGTGTGTCCTGGTTATTAATGAAGCGAGGACATGGAGGAGCACACGATCTGAATTTCTTTTCCATTCTCTTTCTTTCTTTCTTTCTTGAAATGAAAATGAAAGTGTGTGTATGTAATCAGTTTAAATGTCTTATCGTAGTGCCTTATCAGTGCTGTGGGTGCTTCAGAAGATAAGAACTCATGCGTGGAGTGAAGAGAGAAAAAGCTGAAGTTCATTGTGTGCGTGGTGCTTTTATACCTTTGGTCTGACGTCACACGCACGGTACGTCCCGCCAATTGCATTGGATTGATTTCACCTGTGCTTCAGAAGGTAATAAGAAAGGGATTGTATCCCAGAAAGTCTCCTAATAGAGACGCAGCGTTGAGTTCCCTGTTAGGGAACCCATTGGATGATCGCTAGATGTTTGGCCAGAGGTGATGACGGGGGAGAAATAATCAAAAAGTCATCTAAGAGGTGAATGAGGTGTGGGTTTCCATAATTATTAGACAGAATCCAACATAAAGCTTCTGACATCTTGTCGAATATTTTTGGGCTGCTTTTGCATTCGAAAATTAGTCAAACTGCAAAATAGAATTGGTTACACCAATGTATGCCAAAAAGGTGCCAGAAATCTGGATGGATTGCCAGGCATTGCGACTGGCGATTTTTATGAGTGAGATAGCTTGATCAATGTCGTGGTATTTAAGGGAATATTCGTTCAATGGGATAGTGCTGTTAATGCTAGGAAAAAAAGAAACTTTGCGGGGACGAAAGGTCTACTATAAGGTGTTTTTTGCGAGTACCGACACCTATGTGGCTAATGCATGAATGGTCAGATCATGAAGTTATTGTCGATTTCTTTTTTAATAAGATAATCGACAATTTTGGGTTCGGTGGTAGCAGACTGCAGATTAGGAGATTAAGGGAAGGGTTAGACCTGAAATGAGAAAATCAGAGAAGTTAGAATCAGGGTGAGAACTTAAACATTTTAGAGCAAGGTTAGGAATATTCACAGGAGTCGACAGGTAATTTTTAGATTTTTTTATTGTTTGCACTAAGAACTTGGCAATTTATTTTGGCGTGGGCGCCGCCGCAGTAGGAACACAGGTGGAGGTATCTGCAGGGCATTCTTTGACATCTACTGAGGTTGAAATTCTGGCAGATGTCAGATGGGAATGGGGGGTTTTAGAGAAGCGGACAGAAGAGATGGAACGTTGTAGCTGGCAAGGCGAGGAGCGTAGCTGGTGTATTTAATGGAAGGTTGAGCTGAATCAGAGGGGCGGGTGATCAGAGGACAGGAGGTAGTGGAGTGCAATACCCTGTTGTGGAGCTCAGTGTCCAAAGCTCCCCAGAAGGGAAACTGGTTCCACTGGGTACCTCGCATGGCACATTTGGAAGAAAATAATTTGTGTTAAGTGTAGAAGTGGGTGATAATCTCGGCGATAATGGCCATATAATCGTTCAACTCACGTCTCCTATGGGGGAATACGGAGCAAATTATATCAGTACATCTGGCAAAGGCTCTGGAAAATTCAGCTAGAGTAGGTATGGAAGGTTTGAGGGAAATGGAGAATTCGCCGAAATCAACCTGACTTTCTGCCGCAGGGGGTGCAATGTGTGATAGGAGTGAAATGAGATCAATATTGGCACCTGAAAGGATTTGGTTGCGAGCAGAGTTGGAGATGGGTGGAGGTACCAAGGCTAGAGCATTGTTCGGAGCAGGGAGGGGCGTGGCGGATGACAGAGTGAATGGGGGACGTGCAGAGGAAACTGGTGTAGGGATGGAAAAATGGGCGGGGTCAGAGCTAGTGTGTGCAGTGGGAAGCGAAGAAGAAAAAGGTGGAATATTAAAAGGAGGAATTTGGGAGAAAGAAGATAGGTTGGGGGGGGGCAGAGGAAGAGGGTTGGGGAGGAAAAGATGAAGTTTGATTTAGGGGAGGGGCAGGAGGTTGACAACAATCGCGTGCGATGCAATATCTGAAAAAAAGTTATCGCGACAAAGACTGGCAACACGTAAAATATGATTAAGCACCTCACAGTACACGGAATTAATTTATGAGCAGAAAGTTGCTCCGTGTTTGACTGCAAGAAGATCACGCTGGCGCAGTCATCATCATCATCCTCTCAGTATTTTCCTGACTCAGAGCCTCCAACAACGTGCCCACCGCAAGCGGCGTCTTCCATGACTGATGAGGATAACTGCGCGATGGCTGGGGCTCCGAAAGGTAAACAGACATACAAAATCAGTTAACATTTAGCACTTCTTGCTTGTGTACCGTTAAAGTTAAGTTTAAGTTTGTGTGGGGTAAATTATGTAAAAGACTTTGTTTGTATATGTGATGTGTACATTTCTGATGTTTAGTACGTAGTGTGTGCAATGCGTTTTGCCCCTAGGGGTTTGCCGTAGCACAGGAGCTGCAGGCACTGAAGTGTGAGAGAAAACTGTTTAGAGTAAATGAGAGTTTGGAAGAGTTAATTCGCCTCCGTTTGTTGTTTTGTATGATTCAGTCTTTAAGCGAACCCTGTACAAACGCTCGGTTGCATTTATTAATTCTTTTTTGGACCTAACGTACGCTATGTAACGTTATGTACTGTTTCGATGGCTTTAAATACCTAGCTAAGTTAATACTAAAATGCTTTGAGGTTAACAGTAAATTATGTTTACATTAAACTTATCTTATTTAAATGTCCTTATCCTTGGCTGCATTAACAGTTTAGCTTTCATGTTTACTTCACATTAATGATATAGGCTCTGCTCATGCTGACCCTGGAATTAGGAGACCACCAAGTGATAATCCATTTACACTGGCAGAAAAATGAAAAATAAACAAAGAAAGGAAAGATGAATGCCACAGGGCCATTACAAATTTTATTGTTAAAGGTTTGCTGCCTTTTTCTACTGTGGAGGCTTCATGGTGGAAGTAAGTACACTAAGCTGTAAATTATGTTGTAATATTATTACCATTAAGGCTGTTGGCCAGGTTTTTAGGTAGTCTCTTAACCTAGATATTTTTAAAAACTTTTTATAGTAAGCAACAATGATAAAATAATGCTATTTTTACTTTTTTGTGTTTGATGATGTCAAATATAGGGAGATGATAAGCACCTTAAACCCCAGATATCAGACCCCCAGCCAAGACAAATACCCTCATAGCTGCATGGTATGCAGTTAAAAAAGAAAGTGTCAATAAAGAGTTGAAGGATGTGGCTGTGACTGCTGATGGTTGGACCAGCATTGCACAGGACCACTAACCTGACAGTGTCAGTTCACTATGTGAGAGAGGGTTCCATGAAAGACAAGGTCCTACATACAAGGGCAGTATACAAATCCCAGACAGGGGACATTGTGGCAGAAGAGATAAAAGATATTCTTGATGAATTCAATATAAAGGACAGAGTAGTTGCTGTGACAGTGGACAATGCAGCAAACATGAATGTAGCAGTAAAAAAGATGAGTATTAAAAAAAAATTTGCTGCTTTGCTCACACTCAATATTGCTGCTCAGAAGCTTTACACAATTACCTCAGTCTCACAGTGGGCAGGAAGGATCAGAGCAATGGTGCTGTGGCTGAAAAGATCCAGCCTGGCTAAACCTATCCTTAAAGAGAAGCAGCTTCCTCTCGGTAGGTAGAAATCAGAACAGATGAACCTTAGTCCAAAACTCTTTGGCCAAATAGTAAAAAAATATATTTGCTAAATCATGTAGTAAAACATTTCTGCAAATAAACATACACTTTGATAACCACACACACAAACAAAAAATTCTCTTTCCCACTTTAGGTCTTCCAGAACATGCGGTCATCCTTGATGTGAAAACAATAAAAACAATAGCTTATTCCTCATGGTGGAGCGATTCCTAGAGCAGTTCCCTGCCATCCAGGCCACCTCCATGGACCATCGTCTTAAGAAATTAGAAATTAATGGACAAGGACAGGTAAAACCTCTGTTCTCATTCTAAATGCTTATTCAAATTTCAGTGTGAACAATTTTGCTCAAGAATCTATAGTCCAGCTAATGAATCTGATCATATTTTACAGACTGCAGTGAGTTTCTGATGAGGATTTTAGAAAAGCAGAAGAGTTTGTCAAAGTTACAAAGATACTTTACACTTCAGCCCTCTGCGTCTCTGCTGAAAGGAGCCTAACCTTGGGTCTGATTCTGCCTATCTTAAATAAACTCCAGCACCACTTCACAGTGAATAAAGAGGACTCCTCCTTCACAAAGACCATCAAGGACACTATCTGGAATGACCTTTCAAAAAGATACCAGGTGTGCAGTGTAATCCTGTTGAATTTGCTCTTGTTTTTATTAGAATTATTCAGTGATTGAGTCATAGTGTTTTTGTCTTGAAGGATGGAATATCAAACCGTTTTTGGAGGAGGGCACAGCCTTGGATTCCAGATTCAAGTCAAAAGTGACAAATGAAGTGTGGACCAGACTGGAGGAGGACCTTAGAACAGGTGTTAATTCATATTGGTAATCTTCTACTTCACTTGAATTGTAGATCAATATGTGTGACCTATTTTTTTATTAAATATAGACTCTGACTGAGCAGATAGAACAGGCACTTGAAGAGAGAGCAGGTAACCAAGATGACAGCTCTGATGAAGACAGTGCATTTGCAACAACAGCACTAGTAAGAAGATATAGAGAAATCCTATTTTTTAATTTAGAAGAAAATTAACTTGCTTGAATTTATTTTTAATGGAGTTTTATATTTTTCTTTATTTCTTTACTTATTTGTTAATAGAAGAGGCCAAAGCTTTCTGCCCTTGAGGAGCTGATTGCTGTGGAGGACATGGCAATTGAAGCAAGAATGCAGACCGGCGTCAGCAGCAGCACTACAGAGAAGATTGAGATCGAGATAAATAAGTACAGATTGTTTCCGTCTACACTATCCTCAGTAAGTCCAGTAACCTGGTGGTGGGACATGAAGGATACTCTGCCAATTCTTTCAAAATTGGCATCAAGGTATCTTTGCATGCAAGCATCATCCACACCCCCAGAGCGTACATATTCTGCTGGGGACATTATCAGGCAGGAGTTCAAAAAATGTTGAAACGATACCCAGCCCTAAGCAGGGGGGCTTGTGGAAAGATGGGAGTCCGATGTTGCATTTTTGTAAAGTTTGAGGAGTTCCGGTTTGTTGAGAGATCTGGGTGCGTGGATTCCTAGGTTGGCGAGCATTTTCCTGATTTCCATTACGGTGATTCTCTTTGGCAGATAAACAGAGGAGGTGGTGGAGACGTAAGATGAGGTGGGTGAAGAGTTTTGATGTCTTGAAGTAGATTGAGCCGGTGATCTATTAAAGAGAGGTTTGTTAACGGTGGAGCGAGTAATACGCCGGCCTCGGGCTCAGGTTGGGAGCCTGGCGGTGAAGGGAGAAGTTAAAACTATTGCTGGGGATTTTAATATTCACGTTGATAATCCAGAAATCAATGCTACAAAAGAACTTATGACTGTTTTTAACACGTTTGATCTGACTCAGCATGTTCAAGGACCCACACACAATCGTGGAAACACTCTTGATCTACTTATAACTAAGGGTTTACACATTTCATCGACTGTTGTTAAGGATGTGGCACTATCTGATCATTTCTGTATTTTCTTTGATGTATTGATCACTCCAGCCATTGAAGACAGATCTGTCCCTGTCAGAAAAAGATGCATAAATGAGAACACTAGTGAGCAGTTTATGAAGGCCATATCACTAACACCAAGCATATCAGCAGACTCTGTCGATTCTCTCCTTGATTTGTTTAACTCTAAAGTTAAGAATGTCATAGATGACATTGCTCCTGTTAAAGTCAGGAAGAGAACTGGCAGACAGAAAGGACCTTGGACAAGGTCAACATCGGTAAAGATGATGAAAAGACAATGCAGAAAAGCTGAGCGTATGTGGAGGAAGACGAAACTAGTAGTCCATTACAATATCTACAAAGACAGTCAACATGCTTTTAATGTGTAACTAAACACTGCTAGGCAGACTTTCTTTTTAAGCCTTATAAACAGCAATATAGATCACACTTGTACCCTCTTTGCAACGGTAGAG
>CAIGQQ010029579.1:428025-450246 GCA_903798035.1 Danio albolineatus
CCCCCCCAGTAGGATTCCTAGTGAACTACACTCTGAAAGCAAATTTAATGAGTTTGCTCATTTCTTTACTGATAAGATCAATAATATCAGAAAGGCAATCAGCTCATCCAATCAGCCAAGTTGTGTCGATGTCCGACAAGCTCAACCTCAACTTCAGAAATCAGACATTATGTCTGATTTCATGGAAATTGATGGTAAAATCTTAGAAGAGATTGTGCAAATTATGAGAACATCAACCTGCGATCTTGACACGCTCCCCACATCATTCTTCAAAACTGTGTTTAACTGTCTAGAAATGGATCTTCTGAAAGTGGTGAATGCTTCACTTCTCTCAGGGATTTTTCCAAACTCACTTAAAACTGCAGTAGTTAAACCCCTCTTGAAAAAGAGCAACCTGGATAACACCCAACTGAGCAACTACAGGCCAATCTCAAATCTCCCTTTCATTGGCAAAATCATTGAAAAAGTTGTTTTTAACCAGGTTAACAATTCTTAAGCTTGAAAGGGTGTTTAGACAATTTTCAATCTGGTTTCAGAGCACACTACAGTACAGAGAGCGCCCTTATAAAGATAATCAATGATATACGCCTAAATGCAGATTCAGGCAAACTAACAGTGCTGGTATTGCTCGATCTCAGTGCTGCATTCGACACTGTCGATCACAGCATACTTCTGGATAGGCTGGAAAACTGGGTTGGGCTGTCTGGGACAGTCCTCAAATGGTTTGGATCGTACCTTGAAGGGAGAGGTTACTATGTCAGGTGACCATAGGTCGAGGTGGACACCCATGACATGTGGAGTCCCACAAGGCTCAATTCTGGCACCTCTCCTGTTCAACCTTTATATGCTCCCTCTGAGCCAAATAATGAGAAAGAACCAAATCTCCTACCACAGCTATGCTGATGACACTCAGATCTACATAGCCTTACTGCCTAATGACTACAGCCCTATTGACACCCTCTGCCAATGCATTGATGAAATTAACAATTGGATGTGCCAAAACTTCCTTCAGTTAAATAAAGAGAAAACTGAAGTCATTACATTTGGGAACAGAGATGAGGTTCTCAAGGTGAATGCGTACCTTGGCTCTAAGGGTCATACAACAAAAAATAAGGTCAAGAATCTTGGTGTGACTCTGGAGTCAGATCTCAGTTTCAGCAGTCATGTCAAAGCAGTAACTAAATCAGCATACTATCATCTCAAAAACATTGCAAGAATTAGATGCTTTGTTTCCAGTGAAGACTTGTTTGTGTTTTACTTGTTCATGCTTTTATCAGCAGCAGGGTGGATTACTGTAACGGCCTCCTCACCGGCCTTCCCAAAAAGACAGTCAGACAGTTGCAGCTCATCCAGAACGCAGCGGCCAGGATTCTGACCAGAACCAGGAAATCAGAGCACATCACACCTGTCCTCAGGTCTCTACACTGGCTCCCAGTTACATTCAGAATAGATTTTGAAGTATTATTACTTGTCTATAAATCACTAAATGGCCTAGGACCCCAATACATTACAGATATGCTCACTGAATACAAGCCTAACAGATCACTCAGATCTTTAGGATCATATAAACTAGAAATTCCAGTCAAAGCAGGGTGAATCTGCTTTCAGCTATTACGTCCCCGCTGCTGGAATCAGCTTCCAGAAATGATCAGATGTGCTCCAACATTAGGCACATTCAAATCAAGACTGAAACACATCTGTTTAGCTGTGCCTTTACTGAATGAGCACTGTGCTACGTCCGACAGATCGCACTATTGTGTCTTTCTTTTCTTTTCATTCTTTTATAACTTGTCTTAACTCATTTTAATCTGTTTTTATCTGTTTTTTTATTATTTGTTTTTATTTTCTTATACTTTAATTTTATTCCTGTTTATGTAAAGCACATTGAATTGCCACTGTGTATGAAATGTGCTATAGAAATAAACTTGCCTTGCCTTGCCTAAAATGTGGAGGGAGAGTCGGAGAGATCGGGGTTATCTTGCGGGCTGTTGTTTTGTTGGTTGATTCCTTGCAAGTTGTTGTTTTCGTTGTTCATGGTGTGTCTTATTTGAACATATCGAAGGAGATAATATTTGGGAAGCAGATGATGATGATGGATATGAAGATGACGTTCGTTTGAAGTGAAGCTTGTATTTACGGTTTACTGGAGCGCTGGCAAAGCAATCTTCCATACGAAGAAAGCTGTGGACTGGAACTGAGGTTATTTATAGTAGATGGGGAATCATATGATTGGGAGATTGTGATTAGTTAGTGTGAGACCAGCTGTGGTAAATCATAAGCACGTGATCCTCTCAAAATTATTTTGTAAACAATACAAAAATATGCTGCGGAGCATTAAGAACAACAGCTATAACAGCAATAGAGGTAGAGTTAGGTGAAATGGCGAGAGGGGTCTGGATGCAGACCTGGTGCAGTGCAATCTGAGCTGCATCCAATGCTTTTTAATGGGCTCACCTAACCCCACCCCTAACCTTACCCCTCACAGTGACGTCTCTAGCTCCATTTGAGTGCATTGTGTCTGACATTGCATCACTGATTGATGCAATCTCAGCTTGCATCATTAAGGCTGCATCCAGATACTATTGGAAATGCCTCTAAAATTTCAAAGGCTTAAGATAAAGATGATATATTGGGTCAGCATAAAAAGTCAAGTAAAGGGTCATCCAGTTAAGGCAGTATTGAAGGAATGCTGGGAATATGGCAATAAAAAAGGGTGGTTTTGGATGGACAGCAAATAAGGATGCTCAAAATATGGGTTTAAGGGGCATCAATACAGCCCCTGCTGTGCCAACTTCTGCCTATCCCTAAATGGATTCCATTGACTTCCATTGTAATAGGCCTGTGTGCATATCTTTGCATAGGAGTGTCATACAGGCATGGGGGTTGGCTCATTTGACTCAGACAACCAATCCACATCTAAATATGATAATGAGGCTCACAAGCCACACCCCCAAACTGATTCCATAGACTTCCATTATAACAGGCCTAGATGCATATCTTTGCATAGCAGTTTCATAGAGACATGGGGATTGGCTCCTTTGACTTGGGCAATCAACTTAACTCAAGTTCACTTTTAAACCACACCCATAGCAACAAAACAGAGTACCCTAGCAACCATTTATCAACAGCTATATCTCAGCATCAGAACATCGTAGAGACATGAGGATTGGCTCGTTTGGTTCATGCTAGCAAACTGAACTTCCTGTATGCTACACATGCTAGCAGTGACAAGCTACATGCTAATATTGACTAGCCAAGTGCTCTGACCTGTTAGAACTGCTTACTATGTATAGATATTTTGATCAAACATGTGAGGCTTGCCTTGTAACAACCCTGGGACCCTAGCAACGGCCTAGTAATGCCTTAGTAAGTGCCTAGCAACCACTCAGGACACCCAAGAACCACCTAGCAACACCTTAGCAACCACTCAGAATACCCTAGCAACCACCTAGCAACGCCTTAGCAACCACTTAGGACACCCTAGCAACCGCCTAAGTTTAAATAATTCAGTTTTAAAAGAAAAAATTTAAAAAGTCTTTACTGCATTTTTATACTTCTCTAACCTCAGTATTTTTAAATGTAATCTTTGCAAATTAAGTTAAAGATGTGTGAGTAGACTGAATTGTGTTTTATGTGTAACATCTCTCTTGACATTTATCTTTTTATTTTAGAATACTGTTTCACGAGCGATTCCTCTTGCTTTTTTAGGTAATAGTTTAAATATTGATATGCTTAATAAGACAATTGCAGTCACTAGCATTATAAGCATTAATGCAGCTTTTGAAATAATAAAAACTATTTATAATACAAAAAGGTTAATAATATGAATTCATAATTTGTATCAGACTATTTGTAGCTATGAAAAAATAAAGGGATAGTTCACCCAAAAAAATGAAATTTGGCATGATTTACTCATCGTCATACACTTGTCCTAAACATTTTTAATTTAATTTCTTAAGTTAAACATAAAAGAAAATATTTGGAAGAATGCTGAAACCCTATAAACTTGACTTCCATAGTATATAATTTATTATTATTATTATTGTTATTATGGAAGTCAATAGTTACAGGTTTTCAGCATTCTTCAAAATGTCTTTTGTGTTTTACAGTAGAAAGGTTTGCAATCACTTGAGGGGGAAAAACATTATTCGGTGATCTATCTCTTTAAAGGACCGCTTGAAGTCTCTCTTGATTTATCTCTTATGTATTTAAGTGAAATGTTTTTGTTTTTCTCTAATAAAATATTGTCCTTTAGAACAAAAACATCATTAGGAAAGTACAGTTGGTTGAAGTAACAACTGGTGAGATTGAAAATCATTGCTAAAATAGTAAACTATGGAGACTATCCAGAGAAACAGGGTTATGAAGTGGTATGTTTTTTCTTTCTTATAGCTGTACAAGGATGCTGGAGCTTTTCCCTGTATCTTTTGTCATTGGCTAAGACAAATAGCATATAAATTGGCTCATTAAAATATTGCAAAAGATAAAACTTAAGAAAATCCCTAAAATTCTATTTTAAATATAAATTATGTTATTTATAAATGGTTTTAAACAACGAAGGAAATTATTTATTGTTGTTAATTCGTTTTCAGTAATGTTGTTTTTTTCTGTTTTCAGAGAGACTCCCCAGAGCTCTTCCAACATCATTTACTGCGCTTTGCACCTTGGTCAGTGTTGGTGGATAATATTTTTTTCAACATAAAATTATCTCAAAACTAGTCTTGTTGACTTATATTTTTTCTTTTTTTTTCTTTCTGTTTCAGGTTCTTTGTGTTTTGCCTTTGTCTACAGAGAGCAGTTTGTTTTTTCTGGTTGAAACATTTGAGAAAAAAACTTCAGTTACTGTTTGTTTGTTTTTCACTGTTCAGCGTTCTTCTAAATAGTAGTTCTTATTTCTTTTTATTGTTTTACATTATCATATAGTCTTTAGTTCTTTTTATATTCGTTTTCTTTTTATTGTTCTTTGAAAAAAAGTGGTTTATTGCATTTTATAAGTTCTAATTACACACTGTCTTTTATAGTTGCTAACTTCTATTTTCTTCCTGAGACTACAGTTTTTGACAGGTTTAGCAGTGCTTACGCCGGGGGAACTTTGAAGGTATGTGCCAATTAAAATTAATATGTTGAAATTAATTTGACTGTTAAGTAAGAAATAATTGTTTGCCTTGTGTTATGGGATTTTAAATTCATGGCAATGCATGAAGGCAATTCAATGGTCTGTAGAAATTCTTGATTCTGATTGGCTGGAGGGTATGCATTATTTTTGTTGAAACGCACAAGTAGTTCCAGTCAGTTTTGATCACAGTTTGAAATAAATGCACTTCTCCCAAACGTTTACAGTTACCATAGTAACTTGCATGTGCTGCACAAGAAACTGAGGAGGACTGGTAATGGCGGGCGGGAAATCCGCAAAATTAGCAAAATACTCCTCAACTACGCCACAAAATCAAGTTTTAAGAGTTTTTCAAGCGAGAACGTAGTTATTTTAAAGTCAAATCAGCTCCCAGCAGGCGCAGAGCCAATCACCGGTGATCACCGCGAGATGGATGCCAGAAACGTGTCCAACCTGTGTGCGCCTTGCTCTGATGTCACGCTGACGTGTGCCAAAAAACTCTCGCGGCGGTGAGGCGGATGTCTCGGATTGAGCAGTCGGCTGCTGCTCTCAAACGACTGCGCTTACCAAAAGCATGATGGGAAACTACTGATTGACGACTCAGCTTAATGCTTATTGGATGAGTCTGAAATTACGCGTCATCTGTTTTTACTAAGGTTTATACCTGACTGTATACCTTTATTGTATGTTCGTTGATAATTCGTTGATGAAGACTATCTTTTTCATATTTAGGCTAGAAAATCAGAAAGAAATCAGCAAAAAATAAAAAGTCGGCTTATAAAGGTGTATGAAATATGTATGCTATAAATGCGATAAACAAACTTTAAAACAAAAATTACAGTAGGCTGTAAGGTAAACAACATCTCTACAGAATGTCTATCTCAGCAAGAAAGAAAATAAGCATCTCATTCCGTGCAACCTTTGTCTTTATTTAACAGCCAAGTGCATCCTAATTATTTATATTTTGATCCAAGTTTGGTCTTAAAAAGGAGTTATTAAAAAGGAGTTAATAAGTTTACTTTATATTTCATCATTGCGTTTCAGTTCAATTTTTGTGCAGTGGCGCCTGTAGTAATAATTTTTAAATGAATAAAAATATGCACAGTTTTGCAGTCAATATTGTCATTATTGTTATATAATAACACATATTATCATTATTGTTCGCTATCATTATTGCAAATTTTAGGCTATCATTTGTAAAAACGCCACCACAAGCCATTAGGTTAGGCCTACTCATTTTATTTATTTATTTAACCTATATTAATAACTTGTTTTCAGGTTAGATTTTCATATTTTAGGGCAATGAACTTATAGCCTACAAGTCAAAATACAATCGATATGCTTTAGTCGTTAAAATGGTCCTACAGTACATTTTCTTGCGTTTAATTTGGCATAAGCAAATACAATCGCAGTATAGGCTTGTAGCCTAAATTACATATTTTTTTAAGTTAATCGTTCAGATAACCGCGGCGTTGATGCGCGGAAATTATATATACAGTATATTATTTTAAAATTATATTATATTAAATAATAAATTATATCAAAATTATTTTTTTGCTTTTTCAAAGCCTGTTATCTCCTTCAAATTAATGTTATGTTTTTTGACAACTCTTTAAATTAACTGCCCAGTTTTAGTGGTTTCATGTGTTTTAATTTCGTTTCGTTTTGTTTATTTATTTATTATTATTATTATTTTCTGCATGTGCGTGTGAAATATGGACACATATCAGCAACAAAAATAGGACAATTTAATATGAGCTATATTTATAAAGTATTGGAGCAGAACATTTTTATGCGTTGTGCTGCGCTCTCGGTTTTCTGTGCATTTGGTGTGTGTGTGTGTGAGTTTTTTTTTCTTGTCAACATAAAGGCAGTGCGGTGCGCCTCGCGCTTTTGGAACTGAGTGTTTGCTTAGACACAAACAAATATGTGTTCGATAATACAATTCCTATAAGCAGGGCCAGATGAACCAATGGGCATTATGGGCAAAGGCCTATTTCTGAGTGTCTATTTACGCTAAGTGCTAATAGCTCACCTCGTGATTTTCATTTCTGTGCAATGATTCGTGTGTAGATATCTTTATTTTACATTAGTCATTCATAGTAGATATTGGAAAGGGGGAGGCGATTTTTATTTTGAATGGTTAATCATATGTCCCTCCTCAAGCTTTGTGTTTCATAACATTTTAGCTAAATCAAAAGAAAAATAGTCAACTATTTAAAATAAAATATTGGCTTCATTCGCATTTTAATTTCATACAATTACAACACTGAGGCAGAGCAGTAAAGATTTTATTGACAGTACATTTCTGCACAGACCTAATAAGAAAACTTCAGCTATAATTTAATTATTTATTATTGTTAATGATGATGATGATGACAAACATAAAATATTAGGTTTTTTTAAATATACTGTGTTTTAAGCAGCAATTCTACTTTTAAATAAATCATTTTTATTTGTTTTATTTTCCCCTCTAGTTTCCCCATTTCTAACATCATCAAAAAACTCGAACTCAAGCCGGTTTAGCTGTATATACTGTAGACCAAGCAGGGACTATTAGCATACTAAAAGCGGAATGGGGGTGGGGTACTAAACTGCACTCTAAAAAAAGGTGCTAAATAGCACCAAAACTGGTTCTTTGGCTCGTAATGACGGGGAATCTTTTTTTGGTGCTATACAGCACCTTAAAAAATAGGTGCTATATACAGTAGTACTTTGTTAATTGGTGCTATATAGCACCTATATTTTAAGGTGCTCATAATGTTACTTTACCCTTTCCGCAAATGAATTAGCTATTTCAAAAAATGTCACCGAAGTGCTGTATTTAAACTTCCTATGCAAATACAAAATGTGGGGAGAAAAAATACAGAAAAGGTACACTTTTGGCGTAAAATCAACCTTATATAAAAATAAAGTTTACAGTAAAACGTTCATGCACAGAAAGCAATTTTAATCACAGGTACAGATGTACAGTACTTCTTAATTCTATGCATTAGCCAATGCATCCTCTACATCCCGCTACATTCCAGTGTGTCCACCATTACGCTCCACCACAGCCGGAAGAACTTTAAACAGTCTGTTTATGTACTTGTTGCACGCCGTTGATGTAAGTTCCTCAAACCAGATTTTTTTATGGCAGCAACCAACTCGGACTTTGTAGTTGGTTTTGCTACTTTTCGAATATAATCTTTGAGAGCATGCCACACCATTTTAATAGGATTCATATCCGGGGATGCGGCCGGAGTCTTGACCCAGTTTATCCCCTCTGCAACAATGACTTTGCTTGCTGCAGTGTGCTTCACGTTATTGTCCTGAAAGAAGCGTGATGCACTCTGAAGTTTTCTTTTATGTATGGGGCATCCGTTTCTTTTATGATTGCACTTTCAAAGAAAGATCGGTCCATTATGCCCTCGAATATTGCAATAGGTCCCGGACCTAATCTGAATATTGCTCCCCAAACATGAACTTTTAGCGGATGTTTTGGCTTTGGTTTTGCAACATGTCTTCCAGTCTTACGAAACGACATGGTGGCAAAGCGATCCAAAGCTACTGTTTCGTCAGTAAAAATTACATCATGGAATGTCTCATTTTCATTAATCCATTTGTGGGCTTGTTGGAGACGTACTTCTTTATTTTTGTCTCTGATCATAGGACAATATTGTGTTTTTCCATACCTCCATCCAAGCTTTTGTCTAATCCTGCGGACAGATCGTTCGCTGATTTCCAGTAAAATAGCCGTTTTTTTACTGAGCTTGCAGCCAATTCGTCATTCTGGCATGTGATGGTCTCTATGTATGCAATAATTTCTCTGAAACCAAGCGCAGAATATTAGCAAATTAAATATGTGACAATTTATTTAATGCTTAGTAGCGTACTTTCAGCATAGCGTTATGAAGATTTTAACTAAGTTATTTTGCGAGGTTTACGTTTTTGTGATGTTCGTTCTTTATAATGCCTTCTGATGGTGCTCAATGTTGCGTGTACACCAATGGAATACAGATGTCGGTGTATTTCTCGAGTAGAATTTCCAGCAAACCTCATCATCCGGATATCTTGGGAAAGCAGCTTATTGATCTTGGTCATTTTGTGATGGCAAACGAATGAACTGTCTATCAGTGCAGATATAAGTCTGTCGTGGGGAGTGGGCACTAAAGGTTTGTGATGCTATTTGCATATGATGTCATTGTTGACGCCCAATTTCTGGGTTTAACCTATTAAAATAGGATGTGCAGTCGGGGATACCTGAAGGTGCTGCTGAATAACAGTTATGGTACTGTAGCTGTGTGCAGGTATGCGATTAATGATTGAGATACATGTTTGTTACATGCTGTGTATTTGTTATAGTATTGTGTATGTATATTGTGAGGTTTTTTTATGTTTAAAAGGTTTGTGATAAATATTGTATTTTAAATATTTCATACTTATTAGATATTGATGGTAGTGTAATAAGGGTGTCATTTCTGGTTCTGTTTCAGGAGTTTGCTTATGTCACTGTTTTGAGTCACTATATAAGGAATTTGGAGTATTAATGTATTGCATATTTGCACATTATTTAATAGTTGAGCATGCCCCAAATTGCCTTGAGAGTATTGTACGTTTGTACCTGATATGGAAGCCTTGTGTCAAAATGTTTTCTGACAGTGTAGGCTGCTGAGAAAAGCTGAATTGTGGAGCATTTTTTTTTACATTTAAAAATAAAATGTGTAACTCCTCAAATAACATATTGTTTATTTTAAAATTGAAATTGTAAAACCAAACAGTTTTTTCCAAGTGTAATATAGGTAAATGTTTTGTTTTCGGTACTAGCCTACATTGATGCTCTTAGTACATTCGCAACATTTTATTATGGAGTAATTGGAATTATGCTGTTTATTGATAGTCTATCCTGCTGTAGGCTATTTTACAATGTTCTCTTCAAAATAGGTTGTAATAGTGTCTACCACAACATAGACTAATATGAAAGGAAATGGTACAGAATACAATATAGCAAAGCAGCTCACTTTTCAACACAATAAGCTTTTTATTAATCACAAATTTTTTTTTTCAATTAAAAACACAGCAACTTTGATTTTTTTCCTTCTTTAAAAAAGCAGAAACGTTGCTCTTTTGTTTCTAAGAAGTTCATTAAGTCTGTCTTTTATCTGCTTCCAGTCACAGGCTTCGGGGTGGAATCTACAAGTAACGGCATCCGTCAGTGATTGGCGAAGATTTTCGGGCAGTGCGTTTTTTCCCCTGGAACCGTTGAAGTTAACAGAACCAGCCCAGCTCTGGTAGAGGTCGAGAGGAATTAACATTTTGAACAAACGTGCAGCGAAACGATCAGCACGCGGTTTCCCATCTGGTCCCGTGGAAGCCAGATACACTTTATTTTCTGTCTCTAATTAAATGTTTTTTAAAACCACATCTGGAAGAATCACTCCCTGCAGGAGAGATCGGCGAACATGATTACCAGATCGGGAAGTGTTTTCTCAAATGGAAGGATGCCATCGTGCTATGTGAAGGATGAGGGGAAACTGTACCATCTTGATTTGGCAAATCAGTGTGTAGCGTCGATATCGTTGACATTTGGCCATTCATACCCATGGAGCTCGCTGACCAACCAAGATCTGTATTAAACTGTGTGTTGAAGGTCCGTGCAGATAACGGTGTAGAGGTCTCAGCAGATGCAACACCGAAATCACCATTACATGGGTATAACGAAGAGGAATAGTGTTCCTGGAGAGACGGACGAGGTGACCACGTCTCTGAAAACTGTTGGCAGTTCGTTTGGTTCTCTAAAGATGTTGGATCAGCGGGACTGTTGGTGGATGTGGACTGATCGGCTGTCGATGGACGACTTTTGTCGTTACAACGCGCCTCCAACAAACCAATCCTTGCCTATAGGTTTAGTAGCCTTTTTGTGAAGTCGGATAATTGGTTCTTGGAAGTTGTGACTTCAGCAGGACATTGTCGGTCAATAAGAACAGCCTGTACAGTAGATGGCAATATTTAAATTAGCTCTTGACACCATGTAATTGTATAGAAATGGCTTATAATAATAAAATTCGCAAACACTCACCGATTTCTTTTTGACAAGCCTGGTAGTATTCCTTGTTTTGTTTTTATCTGGGCTCTTATTTTCTCTGCCAGAACTCTATTGACACATGGAAATGGTTAGCACATACAGTATGGTGTAGAATGAAAATTAGAGAATAAAAAAAACAACAACCAAATTTGATTGTCTAAATAAAATATACACATTTCTCGCCTTTTGCTTGCTCGACCTCATAGTACATTTAATATATTGGTAGGTATGGTATATTTTACTAATACAACCATAACAAAGTCTTGTAATTATGACATCCACATCATAACAAACAGGAAAATCACAACAACAACAACAACAACGTAAAATTAGACGGATAAAAGATTTTTAGATTACATTTTGCCGCGTCACTTTGCAAAATTCTACTAATTGATACCTATCCTATTATAGCGATACCTATTCTACCTAACCTATTTATATTTGCTTTTGTTAATGCATTGATCATTCAAATGTAATACAGCCATTTCATGTAGGCCTATGTATTTTTGTACTTTCAGCAATTATGGTGGTATTTTAAATCTATTCCAAACAATCTTTTTTGGAACTGCTTATACATTTATTTTCGGCAATAAATACATTACAAGAAGTAAAAAGCACCGTCTTACAATGGTACTTAACAATAACGAAAAACATTTAATCAGAAGCTTAATGGCTTCTTTTAGAATAATCCCATTCTACAATTCACACATTACTGGCTTGTTTCTGTCCTCTAGTTAAATGCTAAAACGGCTATAATAGTTCAACATTCATCACCATTATCTCAAATAAAGCCCAGAAAACAGGTCCATTAGTACATTGTACACCGATTAAAATATTTTTTTCCAGTTATAAAAGAATGCTTTGTTGTTTAATTATAGTTTGTATTGCAAGTGTATTCGTACTGTATTGTAGAAAACATTAATTTAAAACAAATTATAACGAATGTTGTAGTAAAATGACTAAAACAAATAGTTTAGAATAATCTTTTTAAAAATAATACTATACATACATGAGTATAATTTTATATATAGAATAATGATGGTATTTTAAATCTGAACAATCATTTTTTTAGAACTGCTTATACATTCATTTTCGACCATAAATACATTACATGAAGTTAAAAGCTCTGTATTACCATGCAAATAATAATGACGAAAAGCATTTAAGCAAAAGCATAATGGCTGTTTTTTTTGTTGTTGTTGATTTTTTACATTCTACAATTCTTCATCATTCTTCATAATTTAACTTATTTTGCGCCATATAGAGTTGCTTTAAAATGGTGACTGTTGAGGGAATATTGTTGTAAATAATGGTATATAATCATATACATGAATATAATCATGAATGTACATTAATCACGGGTGTTTGCGCTTCAGAACAGCCATAATATTGAACGCAAACGCCCGTGACCAACTGTTACCATTTTAAAGCAACTCTATATGGCGCAAAATAAGTTGCTGCATGTACAGTATGAGTTAAATTATGAAGAATGATGAAGGTCCTGCTTTTGCTTTAATCCTTTCCGCAAGTTATTTACAAGTACTTTAAAATTATTTTCCCAACTGTTAAAGTGCTTTAGCGATTTAAAAATGAAAGCATTCAAAAAGATTCTGCGTTTTGTAAATTGTATAGCTTTTAATAATATTATTAATACTGAATATAATAAATCACAATTATTATAGTGTAGAATACTGTGGGTGAATACTGTGCAGTGTCTAACTAAACATTTTTATAAGGCTACTCTAATATAAATCCCGAACTGAAAACTCTTCATGATCCGGCCTTAAGGCGACGGTGAAGTTGAATATTAAAAGAATAATGCAAATAGCCAATATAGCCTACTCTGTCTACATTATGCATTTAATTAATATTTAGTTATAATTTGAAAAAACCCTTTACTTACCAATATTAAGTTTTGTAAACATGTTTTTGACGCATGCAAGATGACAACTGAGACAATGGAAAGGCGGTTGTTCCTTGTGCCACCTGGTGGCTATTGCGTAAAGTACAGATATGTTTTTTTTTTTAATGAAAAGCTGGCTTTTCATACCACAGTATTCTGTGACTGTGAATGACGAATTGCAGTACTGCGGGTGAAAAAAACGCATGCTCTCAAAAGCCATATCTGTATAGCCTCACCTTCTGCTCCCTCTACCAGCGTTGAGTGCTTTCGCTGTTTAACTTAGAACTTTACTCTATGCCTTTGACTCCCATCTAACCTCCTTCCTCCATCTTAACATCACTCTAAGCTCAGACTTCAACAAGAGTCAACACAAGCTTCGGCTCTCGCAAGAGTCTCATCTATCACCTCAATTTTCTGTTCCCACTGCCAGCGTTGAGTGATTCCGCTATGATTTTACTCCTTGCCTTTGACTCTCATCTAACCTCCCTTCTCCATCTAACCAGCTTCCAGATTAAGGGCTCGAGCTCGACCCTGCCTCTATTAATTACTAAATCTCTATCTAGAGTAGGTGCCCCTTCGCTAGCTCTTACACCCCTTTTCTCTAACCTTTTGTTTCCCAAGCACTGCTATGCTTCACATTCCCACCCCTCACCACCCAACAGCTTTGACCCCCGCAGGGGTCTAACATGAGCTTTGATTCCTGCAGGAGTCACTCCAAGCCCATCCCCAGCCACCCCTTCCAGTAAGAGCCATCACTGCCCCCTCCTTCCTCCTCACTCTTACTGGATCTTACTCTTCGTTCTCTTCCTTCTAGCGTTGAGTGCTTCCGCGATTTCTCTCCCCCCCTTTTTTAATCCACATACTCTCCTCCCCAATAGAACCACCTTTTCTAATTTCAGCGTTGAGTTCCTCTGCTACTTTTCTTCTTTCATCAATATAACTTTCTTCCAGTGTCAAGTTACTCCGCTACCCTTATCTCTTCCCATAGGCCCTCAATCCCCAGCTCTAACTCCCGCAGGAGTGACTAAAACGAGCTTCGACTCCCGCAGGAGTCTCGCCCCGGCCACCTCCTGCAGAAGTCTCCACCGCCCCTTCCCTTTCCCAAACTCCAGCAGGAGAAATGCCCCCCGCAGCTCTGACTCCCACAGGAGTTACCCCAAGCTTCGACTCCCGCAGGAGTCATTTATTGCCCCTCCCCGGCCCTTATATATTAAAAAAAAAAAACCTCTCCTCTTCTTCCTTCTGGCGTTGAGATCCTCCGCCATTACCTCTATTTCCCTTCTGGCACTTATTCGCCCCTTCTTTACTTCCTTACAGCGTCACGTGCTTCCACTACCTTTTTATCCCTTCCTCTATCTCTTATCTACTTATCCTTACACTACAACATCCCAATCCCCTCTCCCTCCAGCTTTAATTCCTCCTCTTAATTTCTCCTTTCAGCATTGAGTTTTCTCCGCTAACTATCTTCTTTCAGCATTGATTATTCTGCTGCTTTTCTTCCTTCCGCTTAGGCCCTCATTCCTTAAGCTCTAACTCCCGCAGGTGTTTCCCGAGCTTCAACTCCGGCAGGAGTTCATGCCCCCCCTGGCCAACCTCACTCCCTCTCATGCAGGAGTCTTCACCACCCAAAACCTTTCCCGACTCCCGCAGGAGCCTACCCACCCCAGCTCTCACTCCCGCAGGAGTCAATCCAGCCCCTCCCACACCCCCGCATAGACTTCCGCAGGAGTATACTTTCCTCTGCTCCCACAGGAACCTCTTCTTCTAGTCTTTTAATATTATATCCAGCAGCCGGATATAGTATCGTCACACCTGCATTTTGGGGGGTTCTTCAATACGCGGCTGCTGTCCCAAGCTTATAAGGCTTTTTGGGGAGTTCTCGAGATCTACCCGAGCTCACACTACTCTCTCGCCTTGCAATGGGAGGGGGCCCCGGGCTCGAGGATCTTATGAGCTCGGGGCTCTCTCCTGGGGACAGCATGCCAAACTAGCTTTATAATCAATCATCAGCTAAGTGTGAACTCTTGAAACATGTTTATTGTAATAAATATTTTGAAACAACAATTTTTCTGTGTACACAAGCAGGATTGTGTGTCTCCAGATGATACACCAGATGAATTAAGAATTCCCCCTGAGACTGAAGTCAACCTGTATGTACATTTTCAGTTATTTGTTGTATCACTACTGTCCAGTGCTTCCCACACATAGACTTTACTTGGGCCAGCCACCCAGGTATATGAACTGCTGCCCAAGTATATTTGGTGACATACATTTTTTTTTATTATTAGCATCCTTTTACACTTTTTTGTATCTGACAAACATCCACGATCGATTAACTGGTTGAAAATCTTCTCTCGCCCTACACATTTCTTACTTCTTGTTGTGTGTGCGCAAAAAGTGTCAACATTTACACAGACAATCTCACATGCTCAGCAATATGAAATGTGCACGATCATTCGATTAATCGAACGCATCAGCGTTAATCGAGCATGAAAACGATGATCGATTAAATTAGATTAGATTAAATTACTTTCATTCTTTCTGATTGGTTATGCTGGTATTTGGCCGGTAGTCTGATATTTGATTGGTAATAGGGTGTCGCCCACCAGATGCACCACTCAGCGCCTCGATATGGCGCGCACATGACAGTTGAAATTGTAGCATACAGACGCGCATATTCGCATTCTATTTAAAAAGAAACTTCTAAACTGCGCAGCGATGTCTGGCAACACTTCAAATCAAGTGTAAGATGTACAGTGCCACACTCGTCTACAACCCCACAACGAGTTTGATACGTTACCATCTTACACATTAACACTAAAAAGAGTTGATGCCGGTGCCATAACCTAGTCAGACGAGCATAAGAGAATTCACCATCAGACAGAAATGCGACACAGGTAGAGCAGAGAAGATGATGCAGCTAATAGCGTAAATGACAGCATAAGACTCGCTGCCTATTTGTTTTGTTAAAGGTGAAGGTTTCAAACGTTTAATGAGTTACGCCAAGCCTCACTATACTGTCCCATCACGCAAAACAGTCACTGCAAGGATCATGCCAGGCCCGGCGCCAGGATGTCATAACTGAGGGGGCACTTATAATAGGGCGGCACTAAACCTGGTGACTGATTTTCCCTATTGTTTCCTTTTTTTTAGGCTATTTATTCACTTATTTATTATTACTTTGCATTACTGCAGTAATATAGGCCTACTTTTTATAACATGTGTAGGGAGTCAACGAACCTTTCCAGAATCGAACATAACACTGACCATATCCTTATAAGATTGATTGGTGCCAACATGTCTGAGCTTTGATCTAATTTTCAAAGCAATCCACGGGCACTTAGCAAAAGGTTATCTACAGGATGACTTGACAGTCTTGATCACAAATGCTCGCTAATTAACTCTACATCTTAAAACAATAAAAGAGGCTACACTCAAAGACCCCCCAAACTGTTCTTTTGAGATAAGCTCCTCAAGCCCTTTTGGTTCGCGCCTGCGGCCCACGTCGCACGGGAATACACATTCCTCAGGCAGAAAAAAAGCTCCCAACGTTTACATGGACATTCAAGTTAAACTGTTTTTTTGAGCAATGTATGCTTATTTTACATTTCTGTAGGTTTTTGTGTGTACATGTTCCATGTGTTTAACATAACTGTTATGGATAGTTAACGAGTTATAACCGTTGGTGGTGCATGAAATCTACAGAATGTTTGTAAAATATTTCATGTTTGGTATTGATTGAAATCCAGGAAAGTTTCTAATGCATTGGTTTATATGAAGAAATCATACTATGAAAAATGTAAACTTTATTTTAATAACTTCCAGTCAAAGACAGGTAACACATGGCACTCACACAATGTGGTGTGACCCCACTCCCCAGCTTCTCTTGACTGGACAGTCACTGTGTAGGCCACACCTTACCTAAACACTTTAAAACTTTGAACTAAGGAAATTTCTTCGTCTTTGCCGCCGATCGTTTTTTTGCAGCCGATAGTTTTTGCCAGTCGCTGACTGTCGCTCTTCCCGTGCTGTGGCCGTTACATCACCTCGCCTGAAGCCTCGTTACATCACGCAGCAAACTACAAACTTCTCTTACTGCTGGCTCGACCCCCAATCTGCTTGTGTGTAAGAACTCACTGCAGAAGATGTGCAGAACTTTTAAAACCAGTTCGAATCAGGACTGGAAATTGGATGCCACATTGCCTCTCATTTAGAACTAGCCCCTAAGGCTCATGCCATAACAGAACAAGAGGACCCTGTTTTGTGCAGTGCTTTGCGCAGATGTTCGGAAGACCCTTCGGCTAACTTCGTTTAAAGTCTAAAACAAAGGCGTTTCACAGGAATTTTCAGCGGGCTGTGTCACGAGACTGTTTTAATGACTCACTGGTCATGTGCTCGCCTTAGGGCATCCTCTTTGCCGCCAAGAGAGAGACCAGAGATCGTTAGATTTTTAATCCATACATGAAATTGAAGACAATCTCTTGAAATATCGAAACGAAGGCAGATGCATCTTTTGAAATAATATGCTATAGGTTTTCCTCATATGTTGTGTGAATTCCAGCCAACCAGGTTAATCAATGTGTTATTTTAACCCTTATAACAGATAAAAGTTCTGTGTGTGTCTGAAATGTTTAGTGTTTGGTATTAAACTGAAGCTATTGACATTTGCAATACAGAGACGTAAATGAAAAACTAGTATTTATTTTGTAACCTTTGATATAAGAGTTACAAAACTTACAAGGGATTTTACCACGTGAAGCCAACATGCATTCTCTGTTTATGATTGATCTTCACTACATGATATGGGGTGTGTACCCGCCCTTCATAATCGCTGCTCATTGGAAGATGGAGCCACAGGGATGGACCAGACCAGGTCGTTTAAAACCGCCCTGCAACCATAAAATCTTTCCTTTTGTATTAGCCACGCTAGCTGTACACTCTGCCCCCTCTCGCTCTGCACGGACACCGCTCCGCCACGTCATTGGGTCACCAAGAACTTTCCGTGCAAGTTTCGACCCAGCCGAGACCGCACGAGCTTCCGCAAACCGACACTCGTCAGAGACTAACACCCCGGTAACCCAGAACAACAGCCAATCACGAGGGAGTGAACTGAAAGACGTCACCGAAGCGAGTCACCACCCAGTCAGGACCAACGTGCTTCCCAAGCCGGCCGGCGAGGGAAATTCAAGATTCAAGACTTCAGCAAAATCGCAAGTAACACGAACTAACGTTGTCTCTAACTGATCTGGTGCTGATTAATCTTAAGCAGTTAAAGATAAGTCAAATCTCTGCTTTTGTGGTTTCTCAGGTGTGATTCTAAGATCTAGTCAGAAGTACTAGAATTGATTTGAGAATGTTGTCAACTCATTTTGCATCCTCTGAACTGCCTCTGTGTGAATGTGTGTGTGCGTTTGTTTGTTGTTTGCTTATTACATAGTTAGTTTCATGTATCGTAGTGTAGCTCAATAAATCTTTGTTCTCATTTTGTACGAACTGTGTTCTCGTTTATGTGCTTATCAGTCATTGTATCGAGCTGTAGATTTTGTTACCTTGCTAAAAGTAACCCAATACTGTGTTATGTTATTATCGTTGGCCACGTAAATAATATAAACAAGATTGGTAAACACGATGTTTTCTATTTGCTAGACAAATGGTAGATAAAGTGTGAATCTTTTAATCTGATTCAATCTGACTCTATTGAGTCGAATCAATGATTCGAATCCTCAAGATCCGATTCATTGAAATGAGCTAATATATCCCTTATCGTCTATTTAATGTAGCTTGGACCCCTACATGTGCTACAACAACAACAAGCCATCGGGTCAACTCATCATAACTACAGAACCTCCAGGAAGGACTTCACCTACAAAACCGCCTCGTCCAACATCCGTATCCCTGGCAACCGACTACAAGGTTCGCCGAAAGTAAGGAAACCCCATCACATCGGATCACATTCAGATCTTTGTATTCGAATCCCCAAAGTTTAAATTTGATTTAAACCAAAGAGCCGATTCCTACACATGTACAGTTTTGCTTTTACTTATGTTATCAGTGATGGATGAATGATACAGTTTACATTAACGCAGACGGATCATAAGTTGTTTAAATTATATTTTAGTCTCCTTATTTTTTTCCATATTATTTCAAACAATATAAATATTTAGGCAAAAACATCAACCTATGCCTATACATGCAAGCTAATTAACCCACGATAATAACCAGTAAATAAATATAATGTAATCAGCATAACCGAATCATCACGCTTCATATAGCCTATTACCCAACAAATATCAGTGTTGAAAAAGTTAAATGTTACAATTTAATGTCATTTAAAAAATAAATAGTTGCTAAATGTGTTAGTTACATTTTAAGGCTATTATGAGTCTTTCTTATATCTCAAAAAAGAAATTCACAGTTATCACCGTGAAAATAGGTTAAATTTAGGCGTGGTTAACACGGAATTCAATAGGCTATATAGCTTAAAGGTAAAAATAAAGTTATGTTATGCTAGATTTATGTTATCATGAGTGGGGTTTTTTTTCTGTCAGGTTGGCATTTGTGAAAACGCCTCCATAAACCATTAGGCTATTAGGGCAATACCCGTCAGTCTATTTATTTATTAGGCTTATTTTAATAACTTGTTTTCAGGTTTCGTTTTTAGGGCCATTAACTAAAAAAAAATCTATATGCTAACTGTATTTTAGCCATTAAAACAGGCCCACAATATATTTTCTGGTGTGTAATTTAGCATAAGCAAATAGCAGTATAGCCCACATTTATATATTTTTTAAAGATTTTCATTCAGCCTACCTGAAGCGCACGTTAATCTGTGGCAAATTCACTTAAGCACACTATATACCTTTTTCATTTATAACACTGTAAACTTGACTTCGCAGGTTGATCATCTTCAAACTCTAAAGGCATTATCTAAGTGTCCTAACTTGACTGCTGTTGCTTAATGGGATGTTTCTTTTAAACAAAGGTGCGCTTTAGTGATGTCAAAATGAAAGCAGATATTCAAAAAGGTTCTGCGCTTTGACAAATTGATAGCTTAATTGTAATATTATTAATAATAATGAATATAATAAATTATAATATTACTTATAGTGTAGTCTACTGTCGGACTGTGCAGTGTCCAACTGAACATTTTTATTAGGCTTCATATTAACCCCTAACTGAAAACCGAATGTAAAAATGACAGGCAGTTGCGTCTGCTAAAACGGCAAATTTATTTTGTGCTTTTTCCCTTTAGAGCTCAAGAGAGTTGAATTACATGTGATGAACTGAAGACCTTATATTTTTGTGTATATAAGGGTCAGGTGTGCACTACAGCCCGAAGATAATATATATGTGTTTAATTGTCTTCTGCAGGTACGTTTTACTGTCCTTTTTGTTTGCATTTTGTACTAAAAGCACATTTTTAGTTGTCCACAAGGTGGCTCTGTTGTACGTTATTTTTACATATACATTTTTGTATGTAATTAAGTTTGGTTTCAAATGATAAGAAAAAAAATGTTCATTTTGTTGTAACTGTTAAGAAAAAAAAAACGTGTTTTCCTGAAAATTTCAGTCTTTCCTTTCTAAAGGCTCTTTTACACTGGGACGCTTTTCGTTTGCGTTTATCGTCGGCGTTTTTCGAGACGTTTTTCCGCATTCAAGCCCAAGCAATTTTCTCTGGCGTCGAGCAGAAGAGTATGCAAAATTACTTCTTGACGTTAGATGGCGCACAGGGCGGCGCTAAGCTTCTGACACCCGCTTGTTACACAGAAGAAGAAGAGAGGAAGTTTACATGCTTGTTGTTGCGATCGGCAAAGCATAGATGGTTCAAGTAGCAGCTCAAGCAATGAAGAAATTATTGTTGTTCACCAGTGCAATAAGCAGCTCCACCTTCATATCGCCTCTGGGCATCTGCGCTCGCATTAGCAGCTTTGCTCTTGAGCGCCTCCAAGGGGTGTTTACTGTAACTTCGCGGGAAGTCAAAACAAAAAACAAGCATGAGGCGTTTCTTTAAAAATGACGCTTTTACGCCTGCCGTTTTGCGCGTTGGTGTGCACTATCACATCGGCACCCTTTATTTAGTCACGAGGCGTCAAACGTCGACCAAAAACGCCAGCAAAAAACGTCCCGGTGTGCACGGGCCTTTAAAGTGACAAATTATAAAAGATTGTAATTGTGGACAAATTGTAACATTTATCAAATATCATTACAAATAATAATGAGAAAGGAATTCATCTGACCGCACAATGCTGTTGAGTATTGATGAGGGGGTCAGGTGTGCACTACAGCCCGAAGTCAATATATATGTGTTTAATTGTCTTCTGCAGGAATTAATAAATGCAGGAAAGCAGTTCTTGGTGTCGTCTTGATGTTTTTGAGTGATAGGAAAGGTCCGTTACATTATGCTTTAAGAAAACTGAGGGGGCACAAACTCTACAGCCCCCTTTTGCTCCCCCCTAGCGCCATAGCATCCACTACTTTCTGGTTGCCATGTAGTTCAAGCTCACATGCATTTTGTGTAGATAAACACAATTTGTAATATAACATTTTGATATTGTGTCGCTAGGCTTTGATTAATTTTATTTACAATGTGTCATGTAGAAAACCTACATGCCTCACGCTTCTTTAAATGTTTACTGTGTGAACCAATATTGATGGTGATTTTTTTCATAACCCAACAGTGTTGATTTAAAGGGCACATACATGACCCCTTTTTTTATATTTAATATAAGTCTTTTGTGTCAGCAGAATTTGTCTGTAAAGTTTCAGCTCAAAATACCCATCAGATTATTAATTATAGCTGTTTAAAGTCCTTCCATTATAGCCCTAAACTAATTTTTGCGGTTTTTGGCGCTAGCCCTTTAAGAATAGTCCTCCCCGCCCACCGTTCTCGTCAGCGTGCCTCAATCTCCGCCCTCGGCTGCGTCAGCCACACAGACACACAACAGGAACAGATCTGAAAGAAGCAGATCTCACTACGTTTGAGAAATACAACAGTAAGAACTTTACCAAAGACTGTTTAATGTGTTTGTTAAGGAGTTGCAACGATGAGACACACTCAATGCAGTAACAGAGTTCGTTCGCGCGCGCGCGCGCGCACACACACACACACACACACACACACACACACACACACACACACAC
>CAIGQQ010029579.1:474620-497003 GCA_903798035.1 Danio albolineatus
AAAAAAAAGAAAAAAATAATGTTACTACTGTAAAAGTATCAAAACATATTTGATTCATTATATGCATTACAAAGAAGTTAATTAAAACAACTTTAAGTGTTACTTTTAGTGTTACTATTACTATTCACCTTTTTAAAATTTCGGTGATTTTTGTAAGAGATTGGGGGTACGCTGCTCCCATGAGGGGCAAGAAGGTAACCCCCAAAATCCCCATAGACTTAACATTGACACAAAATGGCTGACATCGAAATCTAGATTAAAGAGTCGTAGAAGCTTGAGGGTGGGCTCATTTTACTTGGCCTACCAAGTCGGTATCAAGTAGTTACATAATAAGTTTGTAAACACTCCCTAGCAACCACTTTAGGCCCCCTAACAACCATAAAACAACATAAACAAGCCATATTTCAGCATAGAAATATCATAGACAGACTGGGTTTAAGCTGTTTTGATGCAGGCTGATAAAATAGCTTTTGTTTTCACTAATTAAAACGGCATGGCCACAGCCTAGCAACCATTTCGAATACCCTAGCAACTACATTAATACATATTTGACCATTTCTTAGCACTCCATTGTGTTTGGCCAGTACGGTGATCCATTTTACCCCATGGATTTGCCACGCAAACCCCACTCACATTTTCTTTAGGAAATGTACAATTCTAGTTCTGTACAATTCTTCTGGTTTCTTCTTCTGGACATTATTTCGGCACGCTTCTTCTCCCGCAGTTTTCGCCCCAGACCCTTGAAAGTGGGGTCAAATCGTGCGGATTTATCGGGAATGGTGTGCTATGACTTTTATAAGGGGTCCGAGGTTTTTTTAGCCTCCCCGCAGGGGCCAAAAAACCCGCCCCCAAGACGCATAGACTTAACATTACGCCAAATTTTGACTCAACATAGCGCCAAGAGTGAATTTCATAGAATTATGGGATTTAAGACATCTGTAGGGGGTTGCAGCCTGACTGAAAACATACCCCGAAAGGGGATATAGGTTGTACCCCTGAGGCGCTAGGACGTCCCAAAGTGGTCCCATTTACTTAACATTGGCCATTGACACCCATTCATTTTCTAGTCATCCCATTGACTTCCATTATAAACATCACACATCAATAACATTACATAGGCGTGTCCTATAGACATGGGGGTGGGCTCATTTGACTCAGGCAACCAATCAGCGTCTCAATTGGATAATGAAGCTCCCATGCCACGCCCCCCCATTGATGGGACGTCCCATTGCTGATCCCATTGACTTCCATTATAAATGTCACACATCAATAACATTACATAGGAGTGTCCTATAGACATGGGGCTGGGCTCATTTGACTCAGACAACCAATCAGCATCTCAATATGATAATGAAGCTCACAAGCCACGCCCCCAAACTGATTCCATAGACTTCATAGGCCAACATGCATATCTTTGCATAGGAGTGTCCTATAGACATGGGGGTTGGTTTATTTGACTTAGTCAACCAACCACTATTAAGTTCGCTCTGTAACCACGCCCAGAGCAACAAAACAGTGTACCCTAGCAACCATTTATCAACAGCTATATCTCAGCATCAGAACATCGTAGAGACATGGGGATTGGCTCGTTTGGCTCATGCTAGCAAACGGAACTTCCTATATGCTACACAGGCTAGCCGTGACTAGCTACATGCTAATATTGACTAGCCAAGTGCTGTAACTTGCTAGAAATGATTACTAAGTTTAAATATTTGATCAAGCATGTGTGTGAGGCTTGCCTAGTAACAACCCAGGGTACCCTAGCAACCGCCTAGCAACCACCCAAATTACCCTAGCAACTGCCTAGCAACCACCTAGCAACGGCCTAGTAACGCCTCAGTAAGTGCCTAGCGACCACTCAGGACACCCTAGCAACCACCTAGCAACGCCTTAGCAACCACTTAGCAACGCCTTAGCAACCAATCAGAACATTATGCTAACATGATTAGCATCAAACTAGCAACATGCTAGCGACTCAATTAGCATGTTAATAGCATTATGTATACACGATTAGCATCATTTTACCCCATCGATTTGCCACGCAAACCCCACTCACATTTTCTTTAGGAAATGTACAATTCTAGTTATTATTATTAGTGTTGGACTATTCATCCTGTTTTGCTATACTCCAGTTGTTTAATAGAAAAATGTAAATTTTTGAATATGCCATACATTAAAGGCATTGTTGACCCAAACCTCAATAACTTCTTATTCTTATGTTGTTTCAAACCTGTATTTTCTTGTTCTTTTGGCTACAGAAGCTATTATTAGGAATGTTGGTAACTGTTGATGGTAGCTATTGACTTTCACAGTATTTTTATTTATATTTTTCTTGCAATGTAAGTCAACGGCTACTGTCAACTCTCAACAGCTACCGACATTCTTCAAAATGTCATCTGCAAAGAAACTCATACAGGATTGGAAGAACATAAGGGTGAGTATGATAATTATTTTATTTTTGGGTTGCTATCCTGTTAATGCAGTAAATTGGTCCAGTAATTACTGTTTGAAGCTTAAATGCTGTTTAAGTTTGTGTGGACCGAGGCAAAGCATTTTACATAGAATGTTTGCGGTTTCTGTGCCAGGTATTATATTTCATTTTAAAGTATAAGCTTGTCTTTGCTTATCCTGCTTTACTATGCTCCATTTGTTCAGAACTTTGAAGAATGTTCTTTAATAAATGTTCAGCAAAGCTGAGTAAGTTGTTTCTTTTAAAGTTGGGGAAGGTGAGGGGATGTTTTATTTTGAGAGTTTATCTCATTTTAGTTTTTTGTGTGATCTTAAAAAAAAAAATCTAAATAGCTTGGATTTAAGGTTAAATATTCTAGTTTCAATGCATATTTCCCCCGCAATTGTGTTTCCAAAAAGAGAAAGCTTCTTAGTTTTAGGCATATTTGTCTAGTTTTAATGCAATTTGTTCTAGAATTTTTAATAATCAGTGCTTATAAAAAGAGAAATTTGCTTAGTTTTAAGCATATTTGTCTAGTTTTAAGACTCAATTGTATCTTAGTGACTAGATTTAAGTTCAAATATTGTAGTTTTAATGCAATTTGTTCTAGAATTATTAATATTTAGTGCTTATAAAAAGAGGAACATGCTTAGTTTTAAGCATATTTGTCTAGTTTTAAGAAACAACATTATTTTTAGTGACTAGATTTAAGTTCAAATAATCTTATTTATGTTCTATTAAATTCTTATAAAAAGCTAAAATGCCTAGTTTGAAGAATTTGTGTCTAATTTTAAGATCAATAGAATTTATTATCGTCTAGATATTAATGCTACTTTCAAGAATTCTTACCAAGTCAGTTTTGCTTACCCCATTGGCAGATTTATTTGCTTGATTTTGGTACACTATAACTAGATTTAAGTCATTTTCACTTGTTTCAAGAAGGGCGTTTTTTGCAGTGTGACAATTTGTCAGACCTTCTGACCAAGTGTAATTTGTCCATGGACGATTACCTAAACTACGCTGAAGGACTCACGACTGGCAGTGCAGTTCTGTTGAAGCGCGATCCAAAAGAGATTTGGGTGAATGGCTACAATCCCGATTTGCTCAGGGCATGGAATGCAAACATGGATATTCAGTATATCCTCGACGCCTACAACTGCGTCATGCGACGCCTACACTGCTATCCTATGTTTCAAAGCCGGAGCATGAAATGAGTGGCTTTCTTAAGAACATGATCCAGAGTGTTCGTGAAGCCAACATTAATGAAGAGGACGAAATTAAGCACACAATGCAAGCCTATGCCAAGCACCGGCAAGTAAGTGCTCAGGAGTCCGTGGCGCGAACATGCAGCTTGCAGCTGAAGAAATGTTCACGAAGTGTTGTGTTTGTTCCGACAGATGATGATGCACTCAAGATGAGTCTGCCCATTAGTGTGTTGTTGAACAAAAATCCAGAATCAGAGGACGTCTGGATGTCAGGTAGAATAGATAAATACAGAGCAAGACCTCTAACGTTGGAGTTTAAAAACATGTCTTGCAGACTTTGCATCGAATTACCGTACTGTATATGGTCGGCAAATTAAAGGAAAAAATGTTCAACCTCTGCTTCACGATATGGGGTTCATTCAGAAGAGGACTGTTAGTAAGCCTGCGGTTATCAGATATGCTCGCTTTTCAGCCATATTTTACACCATTCGGCAGTGGTGTCAGAACCGTGTGTGGGGACGGAATCCGGAACAGTTTTTTTACTGTGAGGTGGTGCTGGATGTGGAAAGTCACACGTAATCAAGTGTGTATACACTGAAGCAACGAAAATTCTCAGACAACTGCCTCAGCTCCAGGAGGATGACGATCTCTCCATTCCTACAGTGCTTTGAAGCGCGTTCACTGGAACAGCAGCGTTTAACATTTCTGGAAAAACTCTGAATTCCATTCTAAAGCTGCCAAGGAATCTGAAGCCACCCTAACAAGGGCTTGGGAACTCTCTTGATGATGTACGAGCAGGATTACGTCACATGGAAATCCTGATAATCAACGAAATCTCTATGATTTTAAAGGATTTTTTTGCATACATCAACTGGAGGTTTCAACAGATCAGAGGCAGCAAGAAACCATTTGGGGGGCATTTCTGTCATCTTGGTGGGGGACTTTTATTAATTACCACCCCTGGGAATAGCCATGCCACTCTGCGTTTACGAAGAAGATGTGCTGGACTTTTGGAAGGACCACTTCCAAATCGTAACCCTCACGGAAATCATGCGGCAGAAAGAGGACCTCGCATTTGCCCAGCTTTTAAAACGACTAAGAGTGAAGCGGAAGTCTGATGCTCTTAAAGAAGAAGATAGGTCTTTGTTATTGCAGGCTGTGAAGAATCCCCAAGACTGCCCATGGGATGCATTGCACATATTTGCAACCAACAAGGAAGTCCAGAATCACAATGGTGAGACGGTAAACACTCTTCATGCTAACATCATAAACATTGATGCTGAAGATTACTGGAAAGACCCAAGAACAGGAGGGATGAAAAGATGGACTAAACCTGTGATGGGTAAAAAAGATGACCTGCTTGACACCATACAAGTTGCGGTGGGAGTGCGCATAATGGTGATTAGGAATCTGGATGTCGAAGATGGACTCCTAAACGGATGCTTTGGAAACATTGGGACTAAAACAAGAGACGGAATTGCATTTGTGCACATGCTTGGGATTCATCCTGACAATCGAAATGCTGGCCAGAAATACAGACGAAGACAGACGACAACTCACAAAGTTCAAGGCATGACCATGCAATAGGCTGTAGTGTCACTAAAGAAGATTTTCGAGCCAGGAATGGCCTACGTTGCCCTGAGTCGAACAACATCACTTGTTGGGTTGTACATTAGGGTCTACAACGAGAAGAAGATCTACGCTGATCCGGAAATCACAACCTCACTCAGGATGAACATGGCAACGCTTGAAGGCACCATGCCACTTTTGAATTGGAAGAAAGCCAACACCAATCTGGAAGATAAGCTTACCGTTGTGCATCATAACACAGAGGGACTCTCATCACATATAGAGGATATCAAACACCATCATGAGCTGCTTCTGTGTGATATCTTTTGTGTTACAGAAACGCACCTCTCAGGATCATGCATGTCATCACATGTCCAGTTGGAAGGATTTAAGATTTTTGCAAGGAACAGACATGTGTCTTGCTCGACCTATGCAGAAATGGCAAAGAAGGACTGTGGTGGAGTTGCCATTTCTTGCAAAGAAGAAATTCAGGCGGAACCTCGACAGTTCATACACAACGTCACCGACCTGGAGTTTGTCGTCATCAAAGTTGATGCACCAGTGACTGCAATGACTGCTGCTGTACAGGCCACCAGACTATAGCCTGGAGAAATTTTTGCCAAACATTAGGGGCCTACTTGATTATTTGGAAATGATGAAGAAGAATCCCATAATCGTCTGTGGAGACTTCAACGAAGACCACCTCTCATCTGGAAGAAAGGCCATTCTGGAGTTGTTCCAATCCCTAGGATACCAACAGCTCATCACCATGGCAACCACAGAGAAACGGACACTGTTGGATCATATTTACGTTTCTCATCCAGACTTGTGCGTGCACTCAGGTGTTTTACTCATTTGTTTATAGCAAATAATCATTCTATTTTTATTATTATTTTTTAAACCATGCTTAGCAGATTGGTTGAACAGTGGAGTAATTTAAATTTAAATGTAGACCTGCTATTGTAAACTCAGGTATGTTTTCAAATCAATTATTTCTCAAAACGTCACTGAAGGGTGACCCAGTAGTGTAAAATTGGGGTGTTTGCCCCCAATTAATTTGTGATAGTACACTGCATCTGGTGTAAAACTAAGATAAACAGTTATTAATACAAATATGTAAATTATACAGTTATGACAATTCCCCATGAGAGGTTTGAGAAGAACAACATACATTTAGGAATTAAACACCTATAAGGTTAACTATTATTACGTAATGCATCGATTTACATTTTAGTAGGTGTGACTTGGGTCTGACTGGTGGATAGGGTTTGGCACAACAGGCCTTTTTCTTAAACATTTTAATAAACCGTTCGGTTTAATTGGCACAGCCAGCTTGTTTTGTCTTAATTGAATGTATGTCAATGCTACATAACTATTGTCTTTTAAGACGCAGGTAGTCAGTACTACTAGATTAAGCAGAGTCTACCTAAATGTGCAAATGTGATGCTTTTGAATTATACCGTGTATGCAGTAGCTGAACTGCTGAACATAATTTCAAAACAAATTCCAAACATTTACACCTAGCAGTTATGGTATTCTCTATTATATAAGTATATAAAGCTAAATTAGAATAAAGCTTATTTATTTGATTTATTTTGATAATTTCATGATTTCAGTTACAATTTATTTACATAATGCAACAGTTTCAAAAGCAGATTTCAAGCAATTTACTAATTGCTTTTTAATTTAATTTTACACTTGGAAAAGGCCATGTTCCCTCGCAGGGAACTCAACGCTGCGTCTCTATTAGGAGACACTATGGGATACAATCCCTCTCTTATAACCTCCTGAAGCACAGGTGAAATCAATCCAATTTAATTGGCGGGACGTACCGTATGTGACGTCAGACCGGGAGGTATAAAAGCACCACGGAAGCAAACAACTTCAGCTTTTTCTCTGTTCACTCAGACGCATGAGTCTTTTCCTCCTACTTGCAAACACTGATAAGGCACTATGATAAGACTGACTTACACACACATGCTCTCTTTAACATCACTATTTAAAATAAGAGGCTATTAGAGAAATAACATTTAAATCCTGTCAGAATATGCAGGATGTGTGTGTTTACGAAGTGTATTTATCCAAAGTCATGTACAATCAGTCCTCCAGAGGGGTGCTTGTGCTAAAATAAGACATAAGACTGACTTACACACACACACACACACACACGCGCGCGCACGCTCTCTTTAGCATCACTATTAAAAAATAACAGGCTATTAGAGAAATAACATTTAAATCCTGTCAGAACGTGCAGGATTTGTGTGTGTGTGTGGTGTATTTATCCAAGGGCATGTACAATCAGTCCTCAACAGGAGTGTTTGTGCTCGTTTTTAAAAGCCCTAGCGAGTGATTTGGAATCAGCTGGATTCTATCCAAACACAGACCTGGCAAAAGTGTTACCGCGGCTCATTTCCGCTCGCGCTGTGGCCGAGTGGCACGATTTCGCGGGCATCGAAGCTCGAGCTGAAGGTGAAGGAGACAAAACTCGAGAGTTTTCTTCTCCTCTTTGTCCTCCAGATCGGTGTCCTTCCAGCGCGAGTCGGATGCCTCCTTTTATTCCTCTCGCGCTGTGGGATTGCGGCTCCGCCTCTGCTTCCGAGGGAGTCAGAGTATGGAAGGCCGTCAGGGCCAAAATGAGTTTTCTCCCCTTATTACGCCCCGAATATGATAAACTGGCTGAGATTAAGCCTGTGTTGCTTAAATTAATCCACTATAGAACATATTATGATATAATGTAATATAATATAAAATATAATAACAAGAATAGTAGTAATAATATGTAAGATTGATAAAATTATGCCTAAATTTGAGAGAAAGAGACACTAGACTGGAAGGCGCCACACGCAGCTGAAGAGAACAATGAACATTATAATGAACTGAACTGCCCAAAATTTCACTCACAAATCCTCACACCTTGCCCTTCCTGAACTTTACAATGGTCTGTTTTAAACAATGCATATTCAAAGGTCCGGGTTCTGTGTCATTTAAAGGGTCTCTGTGCGTCTGATGAAAAGGTCTCTCACCCCTCCCTATAGAGTTAAGAAAATACCTGGTCACTCACACCAAATATCTCTTGAATCCAAATAACCTTTCCACCGACATCAAGCTATTTACATACAGTCACGGAAAGAGAAGCGCAAACCCCCTGCCAAAATCAAATGGTAAACATATGGTAAATTCATAGAATTGTCTGCATACTTAAGGGATAGTGACCAAGACTCTACGAATCTGTAAGCAGATATCCCACACGATCGCGGTGTGTAGCATCACTTCTCCAGGTAAATATGTTTGAAACTCATTAATATGTTTCTGTCAAGATATGATTGAATAATTGATTTATTATTGTGATTGGATTTCATTTGATTGTCTCTTAACCTGGAAGAAAATAAATTGTTTTATTTGAACGTATTCTTGTTACTCTGAAATTATTTACTTAGATAAGTTAAGAATGTGCTAGACTCCATGATGGACAACATAACACATGTTAGATGGAGATCCTAGAAATTCCAATTTATCGTCTGATTTTAATTATGTTATTCGTCGCAGATCACTACGGTGAGTCAGAGTAATTTCACTAAGATGAAATGTAATAGAGTTAGAATAATTTCATTAAGGATAACTACAAGGTTTTCTTTAAAAGGTACTAACGGACTATTAAATCTTGGATGGTACTGATTTTTACCTAAATATTTCAATCATAATTAAGTTGTACGTGATTATTTTAATCATGGAAAATTAGGGCTATAGACTACTGATTTCACCCCTGATTATCGTTTGAGTTTTAACTAAGTGTATGTAGATGATTGTAAGAATCAAATGATTACTACTTTGATAATGACATCGTCTGTCTGTCTATTAAATAGTATTAATCACTAACCGCTAATTGTTAATCAGGCTAGTGAATCTATGATGCATTTCTGCTGGCGTAAGGTAGCATAGATTCACAACAAATGAGTAAATAAGAGTAAAAATACTAATGGAGCTAGATTAATTTCATTAAAGAATTTCTATAAGGTTCTTTAAACTGGTACTAGCTAACTAACCGCTGATTCATATTTCAATCATAATTATGTTGTATGTGATTATCTTAATCATGGAAAACTGGAGCTATAGAATATTGGTCTAACCCCTGGTTAATGTTTCAGCATTAAGTTGTATGTGATTATTTCAATCATGCAAAACCAGAACTATAGATTACCTAGTTTAACCCCTGGTTATTGTTTGAGAATTAAGTTTCGGTAAGAGTTACAAGATTATTCAAATATATACCAAAATATCCCACAAACTGCTAAATTAATAAAGTATTATTAAACTATAAAATGGAGTCAGATAAAACGAGGATAAATATATTAATATTCTAAAACACTTCATACCAAAACTGGAGTCAGATATGAGTTAAAAATGTAATAAACACATTTAATATTGTGTAATCTCTATCGCAAAGGAAAGACAGCAGCATGTAAGAATCCTTCTGCCGTGCCATTGGCTACTGTCGTTGGACCAGTGGGCAGACCTACAGGAACCCTCCTTACAAATAATAGTACCCAGATAGCACACATATGTTGGGCCGACGTCGGCCGAAGAGCGAAATGTCGGCCCCTTTAACTCTAACGTCTATAAATGGTCGGCCAAACATGGGCATGATAATTCAGTCGTGTCCTCTATTGTCCCAGCTCATCAAACGTTGGCTCTGCGGCGGCTCACGACAAGAGGCAGATGAAGCGCTTCATAAGCTCTTTATCTCTCGTGCCCATGAAAGAAATCCGGCAACATATGTTGGTTTACAAGTAAGTTTTCACGACCACATAATGTCTGTTGCGTTGGCAGGTCCGGTTTTATGGCTTTTTCTAATAATTTTTATTTTTTTAAATAAAAATAAACACCATGTTTTTTTTTTTTTTTACAGGGCCATGTCTTTAATTTATCAATACATTTTATTTATATTATTATTATTTATGTAAATACTGCATGACTTTTATGTGCGCGCACGAGTCTTGTTTAACCACTGGAGCGGAGAGGGAGTTGCTATGGGAAACGAGGTAACGACAGTTCGCCTGCAAGAGTCAACAAAACTTCTCTGCTGTTTTCACTGTGTTCAGGTAAGTTTAGTCCCTAAAACAAAGCAAACACTACATAAAATTGTTCCTCGCATTTTTATTATTGGTAATTGATGTATATTCTGTTAAATATTTATGTTATATAAGTGGTGAGTCTTCGTAAAAGTCCGTTAGCATCTTAGCACGGGTAGCGTTAGCGTTGGGGTACCATTACCTTAACTTCCTGAGCTCTTGTTAAACATGTTTATTAAAGTTTTGCCTTTTATTTCCTCTGTATTTGTATATGAAAAGTTTTGTCAATGTTTTATTGAAAGTACTTTTATTTAGTCTAAAATAGGCATTGTACTGTCAAGGAGCGTGAATGAAAAATTCAAACATGTTTTGATATTTCGTGGTATCTTAAACAAATGTTTATTTTAAAAAAGTGTACTGTGGTTTTAGGAGTGACAGAAGAACCCCCTGCTACAGAAAAGATTCAAGAGTTCTAAATTTCTGAAGGGAGCTCACCGAGATGCAGGAAACAAGGTAACTTTAATCAGATGCTTAATATGAAGTTTCATTGCATATCATTATGCATGTTACATGTCTATATCATTATGCATCTTTTACTTGTCTTTGTTGCAGTTAATTTGGGAAAGTTTTGACATCGAAACAAGTTAGTGGTATTAAATCATGTCACATGATTCTTCATAACTTATTTAATATGCAGATTTGCTGCTGATCAAGTAATATTTTGGATTTTTATTTTGTTTTGTTTTTTCATGATTCATTGATTTTTGAAAGTTTAAATTGAACAGTGATGTTATATGAAACAGAAATCTACACTTCTGATTAGTTTATTGCATTCTTGCTGAACATAAATATACATTTCTTAAAATATCTCACTGACTGTAGTGTACTTGACCTGTTTAAGCTTTATAGTCTATTTAACAAATCTTGAAAAAAAGTTTACACAATTATTTGTCATCACATCTGTTTTAGCATTGATTACAATCGGAAATGTTTCTTGAGCAGCAAATCAGCATTGATAATTACCATTATATTAGTTAAATCTCAAGCACTAAATCAACATCTTACAAAGATTTCTGAAAGATCAAGTGACACTGAAGATTTGAGCAATGATGATGTTGACCCATCCCTTACACCTTAACTTATCCTTAACCTAGTCCATTTAAGCCCTAAATTAATACATACTGATTTGTACAGGCATGATATGCAACTCGTATTCAGTCATGTTGTTGTTTTTCTCTCTTTTGCTTTTGTTTATATGTTATATGTGTTATTATATATGTGTGTGTGGGTAATATTCAATTAGTATTGTTTTACCTGTTAAAAAATAAATTGAGGTAGATCAGCTCCTAACAGATGTGTTAATAGACCATTTTAACTGTTAATTATATTTATATATTGTTGTGTTTCAGTAGAGACTATTTTGGGGAGAGAAAAAATATTTTAAAGATCCCACTCCCAGAAAATACAATATGAGAATTAACTGCACAATTACTTGAAATTTGAGGATGGGGTATTATACAATTTGCATACACTCACATTTTTCTCTTTATCATGCTTGGTGTGAACAGGCCTTTAGTTGTTGGAAAATCTTATCAAATACATTTCTGTCTTTGCAGTATTGGAATTTTCAGTTTAACTCCAATCTCAGTTGGACCAGTTGATCAATGTCTTCAGTATTACCACAAGCTACCGGGCAGAAGTTTGGACAGATATAAGACAAACTCGAAACGTTTGGGGTTTTTTTGGTTACTACCAGTGACAAATTATTCAGTCACTTGCTTATTAGAAAATATGCTCACTGTTTATCACTGTATAGTTTGCAGTTTCATTGATGTAAAAGTACCATACTTTTTTTCTCCATCAGCAGGTGGAGAGACTGTCTGGGCAGCAGAAACAAGACAACTAATCAGAGTTGAGTAGAGATTAGTATTAATAACTTTGACTAGTTTGGTTTCTGACTTGCTCAATACTGAACAATTTGTATAAGTTACAAGATCAATGGTCCTACTATCAATGTTTTTGTAACTTATATTCATTACCATTTAGGGTGCTTTCACACTAGCACTTTTGGTCCGCACCCGGGTTCGTTTGACGTCATAGTACGGTACGTTTAGCTAGTGTGAACACGTCTTCTGAACTCTGGTGCGCACCCGTGAACCGTACCCGAATCCGCCTGAAAGAGGTGGTCTGGGGTATGGTTCATGTGAACTCTGGTACGGTTCACTTGTAGTATGAATGCAATCGTACCAAAAGCCGGAAGTGAACAGCCAACAGTACAACAAACTATAGTTTTTATAACGTTCATTCGTGTGTGTGTGTCTGAGTATCACGCGCTGACAAGCGCGACTGAGACAGAGCAAACACAGTGATAATGCTTGTCTCCTCCAAAAACAGCTTGGACATCGCGTGATGTTCTGAACGTATGTAATATGTTTGCGGCAGACAGACGCGAGCCGTTTTCTGTATGTTCTAAACCAAAAGGTTCAGTTAAAGCGAAACAACCGCAATGTGCAGACGTCTTTCCATTTCGGCGCTTTGCTTTTGTGTCCGTCGCCTGGCAACAGACGTACACAAAACATTGGCTTGATGACGCAAACGTACCGGGGTTCAGAAGGAAAAAAGACAGTGTGAACACAAACCAACCAAGAAGGTGGCAAGGGGGGACAATCGAAGTTGGGTACGGTCCAGGCAATTGAACCAAGTGTGAAAGCACCCTTAGACACAATCAAATGTCCAAACCATCTCTGAGTCAATGGCAGCAAGGATCCAAGATCCAAAGATCGTTCATCAAACACTGTTTCATAGGAAGCAGCTCATCCTTTGTGAAAAATAAATCCTTTTGTGTCAGCATCACTAAGGCAAGACAAAATACATTTCAACTGATTTCTGATTTCAACCTAATATTTTTCAGGTCATCCTGATCATTCTGTTGTCCTGGTTGTGAGGATGTGCAGAGGGTGTATTTTTCTATGTAAAAAGACTTGTGCAGCTGTATCCAGACATGCAAGCAGCCTTCCTGGACCCAGAAGACAAAGGGCTCTGGAGCAGGACAGACAAATAGTCCACTGTGGCTAGGCTAGAAATTTTATACTTGGGTGGCCAGAGAGTGGCCGCAGCTATTTTGGGGGATCCACTCAAATACACGAGCGTAAGCTATACTCCTACACTGAAGAAATTAAATGAAAGAATTTAGTCGGTTGAACAAAAAATATTTTTAAAGAAAGCTTAAGTATCAAGGTGATAATATACATTGTGTGATTCATACAGACTAGAAAATGTAAAGTTGTAGAACACTGACAGATTAGTTATATACTAAATCCTATACTTAAGATCGGCTGCATATGCAGTTTTAACTGAACTGATTTTAACTAGAACTACACCAGCATTCCCAGTGCTCTAGACTAACTTTTTGCACTGGTGCACCTAAAATATTTGACGGCATTGCATTTAACACTGCAATTTTATGTTCACTTTTTAAAATCACTATCCATATAGGCAATATTGACTTATAAATGATTATCTAAAAATCTGGTGAACACAAAGTTCTTTATTTAAAGCACAATTCTACAAAAAAGTTAACTTACTGCCGCCCTTCACTAACACAGTGGATTGTTCAACAGAAGAAGCAGGTAAGTGATATTCTTGGATAGAGAGCAGACTAGAGTGTTGTTCACAATGTAAACAAAGATCTTCATGCAACCATCAGAGTATAAAGTCACTTCCCCTAATCACAGCAGGAGAAATGTCCACAGGAGAAGGGAAACATCCACGGAAGAAGGCGAGCAAGGGAGTATGTGAGGTGAACCATCTGACTTCAATTCCAGTGAGAAGGGTATAAACGGAGGTCAGAGCCAGCTCCAAGTGGGTGGGACTTGAGCTCCAAGTGGGTGGGCCTTCGAGCTCCAAGTGGGCTGTAAAGCCTGGAATTTTTATTTATTTAATGTTTTGTGCATGACACGGAGTCCACTATTGTGTTTTATTAATGTCTACACCTAAACCCATCCCTAAACACAACCTCACAGTAACCTGTTGTGTTTTATTAACGTCTACACCTAAACACAACCTCACTGTAACCTGATGTGTTTTATGAATATCCGCGTCCACCTACACCACCTAAACCCAACCTACTTGCGGTTTAAGTCCCTCCCACTTGGAAGTCACCCAACCTACTTGCGGTGTAATCCCTCCCACTTGGAGGTCTCCGGGCTGCAGCGATACCTACTTGATTCCAGCAACGGACTGACTGAAAGCGGGGAGTCTAAACAGGGCTTGTGATGGCTGGTGCAGGTGAGTGTAGTCAGCATTCAGGTGAGAGTGCTTGTATGTGATGAGGTGGCTGGTGAAGGAGAGCAATGATTGGAGCTGAGGGAATGGGATGGTGAGGGAGAATGGTAATTGGAGCAGCAGGAACGAGCAGGGATGTGATAGTACCCCCCCCCTTCACCGGTGACTCCAGGCACTCAAGACTGTCGGCGGGGAGATTGCACAGGAACAGAATGACCCAGGACGCAGCCAAGAGGACAGCCCAGGGTGGAGTTGATAGAGAGAGGAGCCATGGAGGAGTGGCCACCGACTTCTGGGGTCCGACAGTGGGAGACGATGCTGATGGAGAATAGAGCCCAAGGAGGAGACTGAGAGCCGTAGGGTAAACATCGAGGTTCTGGAGGGCCGAGGTGGGGCGGACTGCTCCCCCAACTGAAGCGACGACACTGGTCCTGAAGCTTGCAGCAGAGACAGAGCGACAGAGAACCGAGGCGTAGCTGGAGGGAAGGGGGAGCTCAACGGAGCTGGCAGGATGGAGAGGTGAGGCACAGCCGGAGGAGCAGAATCCAGAGATGGAGGCAGGGTGACGACTGACCAAAGTGGAGAAGGAGGGAGCCTGGTGAAGCTGGTGGGCTGACGGTCAACGGAAGAGAAAGCTGACGTGGAGCCTATGGATCGGAGGGCCGAGGCAGAGTCCGTAGCTCGGAGGAGATGATTAAATAAATCAGTGAACATCTCTAATGAAACTCAGGAAAGACTGGTAGGTAGCCATCATGGGACTGTTTGCACTCCAGAGCACATCCACCCACTGTAGAGCTCGTCCGGTGAGAAGGGAGATTATGAAAGCAACTTTGTAAAACTCATTGGGAAACTGGTTAGCATTAGCCTCTATGTACTTATACATTGCAGCAGAAAGCCATAGCAGGTTTGGATCGCCTAAGTAGCTCGCGGGGCGAGCCAAAGGCATACTGGTTATGACTCCCGAAGTGGTAGCGGCGTTCATGGGAGCAGAAGGCAGCAGTTGATGCATGGAGTGCGTCATTCCAGCGAACGATGAGCTTCCGGATAGCGATGTGATAGCTTCCATTGCTGCCTTTGTTTATTGTTGGGTCTGGAATACTGTCACGGTCACACAATGAAGACAAGGATGGGTATCTCTTTTCATCAATTTATTTAAAGACACAGTGGATTGTTCAACAGAAGATGCAGGTAAGGGATATTCTTGGATGAAGAGCAGACTAGAGTGTTGTTCACAATGTAAACAAAGATCTTCATGCAACCATCAGAGTACAAAGTCACTTCCCCTAATCACAGCAGGAGAAATGTCCACAGGAGAAGGGAAACATCCACGGAGGAAGGTGAGCAAGGGAGGTGCGATGAACCATCTGACTTTGATTCCAGCAGAGGACTGACTGAAAGCGGGGAGTCTATACAGGGCATGGTGATTGCTGGTGCAGGTGAGTGTAATCAGAATTCAGGTAAGAGTGCTCGTGTGTGATGAGGTGCCTGGAGAAGGAGAGCGATGATTGGAGCTGAAGGAACAAGATGGTGAGGGAGAATGGTAATTGGAGCAGCAAGAATGGGCCTGTGATGTTACAATTATCAACAGCAGCAAATGACCCTCCACATCAAAAGCTAATGGTCAGCTCACGATTCAGCAAATATCTAAAAAGGAAATTGCGTATACTTACGCCTTTACAAGAAATCAGTGTTTTCGAAACTAATGAAGATAGTACTATTTAATTAAATTATAATTTAGCCTTGCATGTTTACTGTTCCAAAATATTTGAAATGTTACTAAAAATATAACGTGTCCTATTCAATGGGGGAAAAAAAACTAGCTGTTTTTTACCCAGAGATTTAAAAGAACATATTTTAGAGCAGTAATAACAATGTCGTGAAACTGGTATTTTTATCCAAGGTTATCATACCATCAGAATCTTATACTTGCCCATGTGTAGCCAGTTAATAAAATAATAAAAAGCGTTCAGTCAGAGTTTTCGTTTTGTAGCCTAATCTAAATTTAAGTGAAAATATTTAGTGCAGTCTTCAACTGAGGTTTCTTGAAAAATTAACTGGGTATCTCTGAGAAAGTATTGTTATTTTATATTATTAACGTGTTATTAGTTCAGAGGAGATTCCAAATTGCTGAATGCCACTTATGAAACTTGTTTTTAACAGAACATTACTACAGACTTTAATGAGATTTTACCAGAAAGTTTAGATAAAAATATTTTGTTTACCTCTGTAAATATTATTTGCATGGTATTTCTTTTGTTTATTTTTACTTTTTTTTTTAAAATTCCAACTCTTTTGCCCTGAAGAAAGTCTTAGATTCTGACATAACTGTGTTCAGTTAGATACTGAACACATGACTGGTATTATCTTATATTTTTAAATTATAATCTTGCAAAACATGCATTTCCTTTAACACTATTTAAGAAATTATAAGCATTGTGAAATATGCTCACACAAGTTATTTGTGTTTTACTATAGTAAAACTGTAGCCACCATGAGTGTACATGTTTAGAAGTACTTGTAAATATTAATATGGTTTTAATGTAAATGCTGTAACAGATTTTTGTATTTAAAATCTTTATTGCAACAGTAGTTCAGCAATGGATATTTTAAAACTGGTTGCTTTTGTTTTAAAACATGGTTATGTGTGATAAAAGTATGTAAATCTGTTTGTATGTTTGAGTAAACATTAATAAATCTTCAACTGTTACTGAGAGTGGTGTGTGTTTTTCATTATAAACCAGCAGCAGCTGCAGCTGGTGGTCCATAAGTATGAGCAAAGTGCCTGTGAACTGCGTCCCTGGTATTTCTGGTCGCGTCGTTCCAACGTCGGCCGGACAGCATTTCCAATCATATGCCGATGTTGTGGCGACATATTGCCAATTAGCAAACGCTCCCTGAGAACTGTCTTAGGTTACGTACAGTATGTAACCATGATTCCCTAAAGGGAACGAGACGCTGTATCGCATTTGAAAATCGGCACGACGTCTGCCCAATATTTAGTGAAGTTAAAAGCAGGCTTTATTCATGGAACAGGAAGTAGACTCCCTTCTGAGGAAGGAAGTCATAAAACAGATCCTCCTCCAGAAGTTTTCATATTACTTCATTGTTCCAAGGAAGGATGAAAGGTTATATCCTATAATAAAGAGCTAAATCGCTCAGAACAAACGCTGAAGTTCAAAACAATGACTCTCAGCACCATTGTGTAACAAATACAGTCTGAGGGCTGGTTTCTCACATCCATCCTTCAAAGTCACAGGAAGTTCCTGAGTTTCGCCTTTAGGGGCAAGGTGTACAGGATTCTTCCATTTGGTCTGACATTCTCACCCCACACGTTCACCAAAGTAGTTAACGCGTCATGGTTTTCGCTTCGGCTACAAGGGATTCGTTCTCAATTTTCTCGATGACTGGCTAATTTTTAGTCCAGTCTAGGGAGGTAGCAATTCAACATCGAGGTGTTGTTCTTGCTTACATAGAGAAGTTGGGGTTGCGGCTAATCCTAAAGAAAAGTGTTATTCTGCCAGTCCCTGTTGAGACTGAAGTTGGCAGACACTTTTTTGGTGTATTATGGGACTCCACGATGATGTTTGTGTGTCTGTTCCCCTACTCAAATACAGTTAATCCGGATGGCCGTAAAGAGTGTCAGGATGGGCCTAGATATCACTGTCAAACAGTTTCCGAGGGCAGCCACCAACATAGTTGGGTCTGCTACACATGAGATTGCTACAGTGCTACAGGCTCAAATCAAGGGATTTCTGCATGATCAAGGCCTTGTGGCATTATCTACAAGCTTTATCGATATAGTAACAGCCCTGGTTTCTGTCCCAAAGCCCTACATTGGGAGTAATCTTTCAGCGCATGGCACTGATCTGAGATGCCTCTCGTGAGGGTTGGGGAGTGACCCTAAGGTGCCTTCCCCACATTTGGGACAATGGAGGGATCATCATTTCCACATGCATATCAATTGCTGGGAGATGTTAGCAGTGTTTCAGGGTCTGAAACATTTGTTTCCCTCAAGTAAGAGGTCACCATGTGTTAGTGAAAACTGACTACACATCGGTCTTTTACATTTACCATCAGAGGGTCTGAATTCGCCCCCTCTGTGCAGGTGGGCGGAGCAGATCCTTCTGTGGGCTCAGGAGAAGCTGCACTCACTGTTGGCAGCTTGCATCTCAGGCCCAGGAATGTAGGAGCAGACCTGTTGAGGCAGGGGTTGGCAGCGGGGGATGGCAACTGCACCCATAAGTGGTGGCGGCCATTTGACAGGGATTCTGCAGAGCCGACATCGATCTTATGCGCCTGTCAAAATATAAACAATGCCCATTGTGGTTTTTTACTGACACACCCAGCACCATTTGGGCTGGATGTCATGGTGCAGACATGGCTGAGGCTACGTCTATGCCTTTTTCCCCAATCGCTTTGCTCCTGGGATTTCTCGAGATGGTCCATTTAGGGGGCTCAACCTACTATTGGTGGCCCCTTAATGGGTTACAGGAGTGTGGTTCTCAGACCTAGGGTCTTTTCTCAATGGTCTCCTATGGGAGCTTCTCGGTCAGAGAGTTTTTCTGTCCCAAGCGGGAGAGTGATACACCTCTGTCCGGACTTGTGGAAGCTATGTGTGTGGCCTCTGAGGGGACTCACCTCATAGATCTTGGTTTTTCAACCGAGAGTGTTTAAACCATTCTCAGCTCCAGAGCCCCTTCCGCAAGGAGATTGTATACCACCAAGTGGAAATTTCTCACTTTGTGGTGTACCAACCACTACCTGGGTCCAGTTTCACTGCCTGTTAGGTTGGTGCTGGAAATTTATCCAGGAGCGTTTTGAATATGGCGCTTAAAATATATGTAGCAGCAATGTGAGCATATGGTATTGATGGTCTCGGCAGAGACCTTCTGGTGGTCAGATTCCTCTGTGGATCTAGGAGGTTGAGGCCTAATTGCACAAGTAGGGTTTCTACTGAGGGTTTGTTGATAGTGCTCAAGGGCCTGTCGGCAGCCCCCCCTTTTTGAACCCATTATGGATGTATCAGAAAGGGTTTCTAATGCTTAAGGGCATTTTCTCTCAATAGAGTTGGAGATTTACAGGTACTGTCTGTAGCTCCCTCATTTGGAATTCTCACCTGGCATGGTGAGAGCATTCCTGTACCCCAGAATAAGGTACTTCAAGGTCTCCACTGTGGTGGTATGACCTACGGTGCTGTAGGTCTTTAATCCTCCACCCTTTATGACTCAGATCAAAAGCGATTAAATTTGCTTTGCCCAGTTCGGGCATCAGATGCATACATCATACGTCTGCATGGCGTTCAATGTAATAATTGCTCATTGTATATGGCACACCTAACATGTGGGCACCTGCGTCTCAGCAGATACTGAGCCGGTGGATAGTCAAGACTATCTCACTGACCTATGAGGTCCTGAACTGTTCTCTATCAGAGGCATTTAGGTCTTATTCTACCACGGGTATGGCGGCTTCAAAAGCCTTCTTTATTCTGGCCAGTGTAGGGCTGGCATTTACAATGCAGCAGGGTGGTCTACCCTGCACACCTTTAAAGGTTTTATCAGTTCGATCTGGATCCTACTTTTGAGAACCAGTATCTTTTCTTGAATTAGGAGAACTCATACCTGGCAAATCAAACTATGCGTGTTTGGGATAGCGTTCCCATAGTGTCTCCTAATAGAGACGCAGCGTTGAGTTCCCTGCAAGGGAACGTCTTAGGTTACGTACAGTATGTAACCATGGTTCCCTAAAGGGAACGAGACGCTGTATCGCTTTGCCATACTTTTTCATGCCTGGTGCGCTTCATTCAAGAGGTTTTAAGCTGAAGTTGTTTGCTTCGGTGGTGCTTTTTTACCTCCCGATCTGACATCACACACGGTACGTCCCGCCAATTAAATTGGATTGATTTCACCTGTGCTTCAGGAGGTTATGAGAGGGATTGAATCCCATAGTGTCTCCTAATAGAGACGCAGCGTTGAGTTCCCTTTAGGGAACCATAGTTACATACGTAACCTAAGACGAACTCATAGGTGTGTACTAGGGTGCTCTCATTAAGGTTATGACACTGAAACTTTTTTTTTTGATCACTCATTCTTTTTCAAGGTGTGTTTTATTGTGTGTTTTATTGTTTATGTGAAATTATAAATATATATAATTATATAATTTTACATATATATATTCTGTGTGAATTTAAATAAATATATATATTATATTCTGTGTGCCAACAAAATTCTACATAAACAATAAAACACACCTTCATTTTACATAAAAAAAAAATATTGGTTAAGAATCTAGTCTTGAGTATCACCATAATATCAGTAATGAAGATGCCTGAATTCAGCGAGGAACTTGGCAAGAAAGGAAGTCAGTAATGACTTTTTCTGAGGAGGGGAAAAAAAGAAAAAATATATATGTATGTATGTGTGTGTATATATATATATATATATATATATATATATATATATATATATATATTTATTTTTTCTTCTTTTTTTTCGTTAATTTCTTTTAATTTAAAAAGGAAACAACTGCATCCATTAGGAGTTGTTTTGTACTACCATTGGATGTATGACTGAATATTCGTTTTCTGATTGGCTGAGCTGCTGCAAAGAGCTGGTCACAAGTTCGAGTTGGACCATTTCTTGAATTCTACAATTCAGGTCAGTTGTGTTGTAGCTTTTTCTTCGAACTGCTGTTAAATTACAAAATATGAGAAATAAAATGCCGTGGCCATTTCTATATATTTGTAAAATATATATTGAATAATTTTGTACAACAGAATAAAATTTAGTTTCCATTAAGCAAGCGCTATCATGTTAGCAAAGATTTAGGCGGGAGGCCATAACTAACCTTATAGTTAATAGACAATATCTCCCTGTTAAAAAAAAAAAAAAAAAGCATATACTAGTTTTGCTGGTCTCATTGGTCTCAATGCTGGTCCGGACCAGCACTGAAACCCAAATAATATCCAACTGCAGAACCACATGTTTTAGGAACACACAATCCAGCACACACGATCTAGGCAAACCATATATGCTTACGACAGATGTTTTTTTGTGGTTTTGTTTCCAGCAGGGAGCTATGCTCTTTCACTATATTTTCATAAAAACAAATTCATTATTTCACAAGATTGTTCTAGAACAAGTGGCATATTTCCTACTGTTTCCTAAAACAATTAAAATAATAAATGATAATAATAAAAAATGTATAACTATTTGTATCCATGTCTCCTTTTTTTATTAATTGCCTACTTGTTTTGTGTAAAAGATGTATTTTTTTTTTAGGTGTTTTCATTAAATGTTAACTTACATGAGTTGACAAGTGTTTTTTTATGCATGGAATCTGTGTTTCTGATTTAAAAATATTTGGTGATGGCAAAGATGGCATCTAATGCATATTTAACCAAAGCCAAAAGTAAGAATGAATAACTTTTCAAGTCTTTTCAAGTCTATAGCCGATTTTCCACTATCGTGTCAAACTGTTCCATTCCGTGCCGATCCAGACCAGTCAGCATGCAAATGGTTTTATTTTCCAATGTGCTACTGATATAATGAACTCTGCTTATAATATAAATGCCTAAGTTGTTGCCATGTGGACGTGGTGACGTCATGTACAGGCATACTCTATCAGTTCTGTACTGCTCTATAAATGTTTTATGCTTAGGATGGAGATGTGCATAGCAATATCTCTAAATCCTGAGATGGTACAGTGTTGTTTGCTGTTCATCATGCATGTCCCACATTATCACATGCAAATTTAAAAAAGATTGCAACTAACAGTGAAAACTACTCTTTACTAAAATATCAGTGTTTAC
>CAIGQQ010029579.1:497403-508740 GCA_903798035.1 Danio albolineatus
ACTGACACTGTTCAATTTACTATAATCTTCTATGTGAAGCTGCTTTGACACAATCTACATTGTAAAAGCACTATAGAAATTAAAGTAAAATGAATTTATATATTTGTATATCTGAGCCTTGGCTGGGTCAGTTACTATATTGGGTCAGCATTTCTGTGTGGAGTTTGCATGTTTGCATAGAGTGTATATGTATGGAGTGTATCATGTGTGGATATGTATGGAGTGTATCATGTGTGGATATGTATGGAGTGTATCATTCAATTCAATTTACCTTTATTTGTATAGCGCTTTTACAATGTTGTTCATATGTATGGTGGTTAGGTTGGTTGTGTTCATCAACTTCCAGTAGCTCTGTGGTTACGTGACACCTCTCACAACAAAGACCCGGGTTCTATCCCAGTATCATGTGTGCATATGTAAGGAGTGTATCATTTGCGTGTATGTATGGAGTATATCATCTGTGTATATGTATGGAGTGTATCATATGTGTGGGGTGTATATATAGAGTGTATCATGCTTGCATATGTAAGGAGTGTATCATCAGTGTATATGTATGGGGTGTATCATGTGTCCATATATATGGAGTGTATTTCATGTATGGAGTATTTCATCTGTGCGTGTATATCGAGTGTATAATCTGTGCATACGGTTGTGTTCATCAACTTCCAGTAGCCCAGTAGTTACGTGTCTCACCTCTCACGCCAGAGTCCTGGGTTCTATCCCAGACCCTGACAGTAGTGTATGTATGGAGTGTATCATCTGTGTATATGTATAGAATGTATCATGAGTGCATATGTAAGGCCTCAAATACATGAACATAACATGCTTTTCTGTCAAGGCCCTACACTGCATTGCATTTGCAAAAGATCAGATTGGCCAAAAGTCTGTCAGTCATTTTTGCACGATGGAGATGAAGAATGATGCCACCATAGCTGAAAACTCGCTCCACTGGAGCACTAGATGCAGGTACTGCCAAGACTCTGATGGCCACTCGGAAGAGTGAAGGAAGAGAACAGAACAAAAGGGCATTCTGTCCTTCTGCAGTGTTAATGTAGTGACTTAGCTGTACTCCTGGCGTGGTCCCTACATCCCTTTTTTCCCTTTTATGGTATGCAGCAAACAGTCCCTCTCCTTCTCCAATGTCCTCTTGCGCTTCTTCATCAGGCAGAGGCACAGGTGGCTCAGCCTCTGCAGCATCTTGAAAGATCAATTCTGGAAATACATGTACAATGACAGCAGAAACAAGAGAGCCCTTATTACACTGATGTTGGTGAAAGTGTTAGACTGAAATATGTAATTATTGTTAGTCGGTTAGATCAGGTTAGGATCAAATTATTTAAAAGTTGCATTAAAGTCAATAATATTTACCTTTAACTCGTCGTGCCACCTCTGCCTTGATGTCGCGACTGACCAGAACATGGGGCTCCACCCACAGCAGAGCAAAGGCTGGATCCAAGACCGCTGCTTTGAGGTAGATTGTGTCTGAAAACGGGGCAGTGATTCCTTCTTGAGACTGGGCAATTTTCACATTAACGAAAATCCCAAGAAATCTTTTTTTCAAGGAAGTCTGGAGAATTCTGACCAGGCCACTAAGGAAACGAACATCAGGCTTTAGCTTTTCAAGGTGGTGATTGAGGGACAAGACAGACGGTTCAACTGCATTAATTGTGATGACCTTCTCCCCCTGCGTCAAATCAGTTGCTTCCGGTTTCAAGATGTGCACCAACTCCCTCAATTAAATTAATGAAGACAACTGCATGAAGAAACCCTCCAAATTTCCACTACACTGAATGATATATGGGGTTAAGGTAAAGGTATGGGAGGAATGACGGTCATTACATTCTTTATAAATACACAGGTTTATGTTTAAATTTTGGACACTTATTGCATCAATTGAAAGGATGTTTGGTCATGATGACATCATTTCTTAGAATAATAATGCATTGTGCATTATTAGGGCAAAATCTGTGAAAACTTTCCTGCAGGAAAGACATATATTGAATATGGGATGGCCTGCATAAAGTCCAGACCTAAATCCAATTGAAAATCTGTGGCAAGGCTCCAACCTGCAGAGCTGATCTGGCAAGACAAAGAGACAGATTGATGCAGAATACTGTTAAATCCATGCTTAGATAATTCAAGCTGTTATAACAGCCATCAGCCAATTGTGATGTTTTTATTTGGTGATTCCATATAATTTTCCTCTGAGTTGTAAGTGCTTTTCCCCCTCTTTTTGATCTGTAAAAACAGTTATAATTAACTACAGTGTTCTGTCTTTTCTTTTTTTGTAAGTGTTTCATATACTCAGAAGGTTGAATTGTTGAATGAAAATAGTTTTGTGGCATGTATGTGTTTGCTTTTCTCTACCGAATAGTTTTTTTTTTTATCAGCCTCCAATATTTTTGTAGTTGTGTCACTTTTTAAAGGCAATAGAACCTATTTTTTTATGCCATAAAAGTGAATTTACTGATACACACACCGAAGCTTGCTAATTTTTTAACAGATGGCATTTAAAGTTTTTTTACGTCTGAACTCATCATATTTATACCAGAAGATATGGAGAATTATTGTAATATTTTATTATATTGGCATCAGTGTGTTGTGTTACTTACTGTAGGCCATCCAAGAGTGATTCTCATCGTTGTGTACAGTAGTGCTTTAGCCTGCTTATTTTACATGACCAAAACTTGAAGCAGGGAATTAACATTTTAATTGATTCTTTACATAAAAATATATATCTTTAATTTCAAACATGAAGGACATCTATATGAATCAAACAAATCCTATATATACATGACACAAAATACTAATTAAAATGTGCTTTATATGCCACTGCTATGCATTAATATGTAGTCGCTAGAGAAATGTAGCCAATGTGAGTACATCTTGATTTTCTGTCAAAATATGAAATAATGCATACATTATTGAAAAATTATTAGTTCATTAATTGATCATAAAATGAAACATTAAAAGAATGAATAGAAGTAACCATGACAAATAAGTCAACAACACATGAAACAAAGCTTTATTCAAACTGGTTAACAATCGTGTATTAGAGACAGAAACGCATGTTCTGCTGCATCTCCACACAGCGGGACTGCTTCTGCAGATGATCAGCGGCTCTTCATCTGTATTTTCCATCATCATCATCATCGTCGTCGTCACTGCTGCAGTCAGACTAAAATGGCGTTGGGACATGAGGCTGCCCACGCCTGAGAAACTGATTCTGAAGATGAAGAGACCACAACAACATCTGTCAGGGTCTCATCCACAGCACTACAGCATTTCCAACATCATCTCCAGCACACCGCTGCGCTTCTTCATCCTCAATGCACACGGCACCAGTCTGAGGACATTTCAGATCTCACAAAACACACAATAAAGAAGTCATTTTAACAGCACAATGTCATTTTGTGTTCAAAAATAAATAAATAAAAATAAATTCATTTGATCACCTATACAAATGAACAGATAAAACAAATGAATGATGGTTTTATTCAGATTTATGGATATTACATGTAACGTTAGCTAATGTGAACAGTATCGACAACAGTATAATCTACATCAGCACAAGCACATCACTCACTCAGGTGTCTGTTTAATGTTGTAAATTGCTGATCTGCAACACTTCTCATATATTTATGTCAGACCAGGGGCGCCGCTAAGGGGGGAAAAGTTAGGACGATTCTAAGGGCCCATGCACTCTAGGGGCCCACAGAGATTTGCTTTTTAATTAATGACAGTACTATAATGTAATATAAATTATGAATGTATCTCTAAATTACAAGTAAAACATTTTATTAGAAATAAAAAAAAAATATGGCTTATATCTGCCCCTCGTGTCTGTCACAACTGTCACTGTCAAAATGCACCCCCCTCTTTTCGCTGTATGGTTCAGTCCGTCAGTAGCGGGTAGAGAGTTGAGGGCGATCGTCAGGTAAACTGTCAAAGCAGCGATATCCTCGAGGTTAACATCAGCTGCGTCCCAAATCGCATACGTATGCAGTATTCTACGCCATTTTTAGTATAAATAGTGTAAGTAGTGCGTTCACACTGAAAACTCTAACAATAATGCACTTATTCAGCCGGTAAACAGAAGTGTGTAATGATGGACACTTCACACACTCAACGACCGCAGCTTTGCGCACGTAACAGAAGGGGCGGAGCTATCAGGAGCACATGTTGGATAACTATTTATTTTGGATTGTAAAAGCAGTATTCTCCTGTGAGAGTGATTATAGCGCCTCCCGATGGTGAATGTGTTTACACTCATGACAGGCAGGCTATTATTTGGTATTTTGGTCTTTTATTTCATTAGCTGCATCCCAAATGACACACTATACACTAAATCAATAAGACACAAAATTATACTACAATGAGACCCATAAATATGAAATGTTCTTTTGTTTAAACTGACCATTACTTAAATGGCAAAACCCTGGCCTTCTTGCCAGCAGAAAAAAAAATAATTAAACACATTTTTATTAACAGAGTGCAAAATCCAGCACACTGCAAACCAAATAAACACAACATAAATACATTTGAAACGGTCTGTTGATTAACCTGACAGTAACTTAAATTCCAAGTGCCAAATGCCTGGTCTTCTTGCTTACAAAATCCTCCTGCGCATTGTACGAGACACTATTGCAGTACAGTTATTTAAATAGTTACACACTGGTGTTTTGTGTGTTTAGAAATATACAATTTTCAGTGAATATCTGATTACTGTTCCTTTTTTTGTACTACATTTCCATTTGAACAATAAATCATCTGCTAGCTACAGTCATGGCCGTTTTCTTACTAAATACTTATAAGTAGTGGACGAAATCAATAATAAACAGCATACGTCAGTATAACTACATTGCAGACAGAGTTTGGATAGCCAGGTTGGTAGTAGGGGGCCCATCATATTTTTTCATAGGGCAAAAAATTACTAGCGGCGCCCCTGTGTCAGACATTTAATAATCGATTTTTGTTTATATAAATTCACCTTTAAAGCGTAATGTTACGTGCTTATTGAAGTTCCCACATGATGATGTTTTAGCGCAAAATAAAACAAACATTTTAACGCTATTATAAAGCATCTTTACACTGTCAGCAACCCTACAGTTCACTGTGCACTACCATTAGCTGAGCAAATGCCATTTAACTAATGGAAGCGTCTTTACGCTTTCCAATAACTTACATTTTAAAACATCCGCGTCCTGTTTATCTTCAATATTATGACGAAATGGTCGTTTCTCCCTTCTTCTTCTTCGTGCCGAATTGCTTTTCCTATGGCCACCTGGGATAGATAAGTAACCATCTGAGAATACTCCGGAGTCTGGGCAGAAGCAGTAGGGCATCCGGGGACTTCTCGCCTACACTTTTATGATTACCGAAGTTTCAAACGTACTTCTTTCTTCACGTACTGTTTTCTCCTATTATGTTGTGGGTGAGTATGCACATATCAAGGCAAATTAAGTATACGTACGGCCGAATCTCGCGAGGACTGAGGTAATTCTTGCCTACTCTTTTTTTGAACATTGGGGATTCAAACATACTCAATCGCTCGCCTACTTCTTTTTCCATACTTAATAGTAGGGAAGTACGCGGTTTCGAACGCAGCCTGAAAGACAACCAAGAGAATGGAAGAAACAACAAATCTGTACTACGGCAACACTCCAGTCAGATTCCCTGTCCCCAAGGTCCACCTTACAAACAACATAAACATCGATTTCATGTAATCACAGTACAGTCAACACGCACACACACACACAAAAAAACCCCGATCATTTCTCAAACATGTTTCAAGTAAGATTTTGTACCTTTGGTCTTAAATACAGTGCAGATCTTCCCATGTCAGGGTACATTTTAAAATCCCTTGGGTCTTCAAATCACAAGGCAAAAAATGCACTGCTCTGTGGCGATCTACCCTGCAGAATTCATAATCCGTGTTTTTTAATTGAGGAAATGTCTCTCTTAGGAGGTCATCAAACTTCTTTGCAGGAACATTGAAGGGTGTTGTTATGTGCTTCAATGGTAGAACTAAAAACAAAAACAGTTTGTTAAAAGAAACAAATTGAAAGTGCTTATACTGTACAATTAGACAATAAGCTGTTAAAACCTGTAGTGTGGATTTACCCATACGACTGTTGATCACCGACATGTTCACATCCAAGATCAATCCAATTCTAACTGATATTTTTCTTTCCACCTGTAATCCTTCCACTCTAAAATAAACATGAATCACGTGTTGTTTTTTCCACGCAGACCATTTAAACAGGTGTAGTATAATTATTTTCCCAAAAAAATGATTAAGCCTTACTTGGAAGACATTATTGGACTGGAAGAAGGCTCTTCATGTTCAGTACTACACACAATGAAACACAACAAGTGCAAGTTGATAACTAATCGCAAATTAATTTGCTCTTATACCAAGTTGAATTGCAAAGGCAAATTAACTGTCCTAAAAACAATCACATTTGCCCTATAGAAATGTATCATATGGTTTAGCAGCTGATGATTTACATATTATACAAGAAGCAAACTGGTTTGAGTCCTTGCTAATCCAGGAGGCTCTCCTGTGTGGTTGCATGTTCTATGTGCAAGAGTGGGTTCCCCCCACAGTCCAAAGACAGATTAGCTGAACTTGGAGTGGTAAATTGCCTTTTACTGTAAGAGTGAAAGTGAGAATGTGTATGAATTATCATTTTGCATCAACAACCCCTTCAACTTACTTTTCTTGACACTGGATTAAATGCCTTTGCAGGTCACAAAGCTGCACCTCGAGGGAGCATTTGTGGCAAGTGTCCATTGCAAATACCTATAAAAACAGAAGTAAATCAAAGTTGTAACTTGTAATTTCTATTAACAACAAACAAAAATACATATTTTTGGATTACAGGGCATTAATCGCTGCTGCAAAGGTACTATGTATGCCATTGCCCTGTTCAGACCACTTTCGTTCCTAAGGTAAATCGATGGTATATCCACCGGATGGCATTGGTATGTCCACTAATGACTTGTTTCTAGTGGCTCTCATTATTTTGAAGCCACCACTGTCTTTCAGTGCAGGAAAGAACTCATAGAGAGCTGTACAAAATTCTCGAAAAGAACATTTACTGTCCTTAAAGCGTACGCGACGCTTCCCAAGTCCTATCGTATGTAAAGACACTATTTCCTCTGGCCTTGGGACTGATGTGGTGTTGGGCTCACACATACAAAAAAAGTCATGGCACCAGGGAATTGTGAAAGGTCTAGGACTTGCCCTTACTCTATCCCTTTAACGGTCTTAAATTGAAAACTGCCATGACAAATTAGATAATATGAGATTGGTAAGCTTAACCCTCACTATTATTACCGTACTTTTAATCAACTTCTAATGTTTTTGGGAGCGAAGGGCGCCATATCATTAATTCATTATCAAAAATCTGCGGATTTATGCTGAATGATTTTAGGATTATCATAACTAAAAACTTTAAAAACTGAGTAAATATAAATGTACACACATCTGCAGATTTCTGCACGCTCAGATTCCGCCTCCTGAATATATTTCAGACAAGATAGAAAAGATAGAAAATAATATTTGGATTAAAAAATTTCCCTATATAAATTTTATATACTTGATTACAATTATTCTTAACCCTGTTAAATCTGACACATAAAAAAATAGTTGGAATAGTAAAATTTTTTGGAACTGGGATGTTTATTAATCCTTCTATCAAGATCCATTTTTATACCATAAACATGTTGTTTTTATAAATTTTTTATGTATCATATCAGGCCTTATCATATCACATCAGGCCTTTTGGTAACTTTTTTGCTCAAATTCAATTTAGTAAAAAAAAAAAAAAAAAGGTTTGCCCATGACATTTTAGTAAAATAAAACATTTCAGGCAGTTTGTCTCGGTTTATTTTTACACTAAACATTCAAGTCTTTTTTTTTATTTCATTTTGTGAGAAGTGTAATTGCAGTTTCAGTTTCAGGCAAAACTTGAACCCGCATACCCCTCAGTGAATGTGCAGTTGCGCCCCTGCCTGTCTTGTCTTGCCATAAAAGAAGACCTATCAGGAGCCTGACTCGGTCCAGTGAAAAGCTGTGCTGCATCCTGGAACAGCTGTGCTGCCTCACTGGTGTTGTTTTCCATGCTGCAAACCAAATAAAAATTAATTACCAGCAAAGAATAAAAAAAAACACAAGCTATAGAACAGATAATACAAAAGGTGTCATTGGCGAAATATTTTATTTCCATAACTGATTTTCAAATTAGTTATAATTCACACTAACATCACTTATTGTCACGGTCACAACAAGGAGAGGTAGTCAGGGATTATAAAAGTGATACTTTTATTGAACAGACTTCAATAAGGACACACGTGGGATCAATGCCAGGAGGATTGATCAGAAAGGAGCAGGAGATCCAGGTAGGTGAGTATAGAGTGCACACAAGTCTTAATGTGAGATCAAAGTCACTTCCCTTTAGTAGGATCCGATGAAGGCAGGGCTGAGTCTTTGGGAGCACAGGAGAGCATCCAAGGACGGCAAGGAGAGCAGGTAGGGTTGAACGTGTCAACGTGATACCAGTCAGTGAGTGAATGAGTGAGGCGAGTATTTATGTGTGCAGAGGGAAGTGCTTGCAGGTGTGAGGAATCAATAATCAGGGGAGTGCTCACGGCTGTGGTGTGTGGTGGCTGGTGATTGAGAGGGGTGATTGGGACTGCGGGAACGACCAGGGGATGTGACAGTACCCCCCCTCCATGGGTGACTCCTACATAGGTGAGGCCCTGGGGAAGTTCAGGGGGTGCTGGCACTTCGAGGCTGGCGGCACGGATCTCCTCATCCATATTCCAGAGGATGGGAGCGAGGAATATGGTGGATGGTAGGATGGTTTCGGGTGTGTCAGAGGTTGGGTCGGGTGAGAACATTCGGGAAAGTGCGTCTGCCTTACAGTTTTTATGGCCAGTTTTTGTGATCGGTGAGGACTGTGAAGGGTGATTGGGTTCCCTAGAGCCAGTGTCGCCATTCCTCGAAGGCGAGTTTGATGGCCAGCAGTTCACGGTCTCTGATACTGTAGTTTTGTTCTGCAGGGCTCAGTTTCCTGGAGTAATACGCACACGGGTGAAGAGCAGGGGGCTCACCAGATCATTGCGATAGTATGGCTCCAACTCCTACATCTGCTGCATCCACTTCCACCAAGAGGGGCTGAGCAGGATTGGGGTGACGTAGGATGGGAGCCGAGGTGAATTTCTGCTCGAGGGTGGCAAAGGCCTGACGAGCGCGGGAATCCCAAGATAGCTGTTTTTTCCCCCCTAGAAGTTCACAAATCACAGGAACCTCTGGAGCTCTTTGACGGTCTGAGGTTCCGGCCACTTGGCCACGGCCTCAACTTTGCCGGTCTCCATGCGAACCCCCTCAGCGGAGATCACGTATCCGAGGAAGGAGACGGTGGACTGATGGAACTCGCACTTCTCGGCTTTGAGGTACAGGTGATGCCGGCGTAAACGTTGGAGGACTTGAGTAACATGGTGTTGGTGGTCAGTCAGATTACGAGAATAAATGAGTATGTCGTCTATATAAACACAATTACAAATTTGTGAAGGAGGTCTAAGAAAATCTCATTCATAAAACTCTGGAAGATGGAAGGACTGTTGGCTAGACCATAGGGCATCACCTGATACTCATAGTGGCCAGTAGGAGTAATGATGGCAGTTTTCCACTCGTCCCCTGCTCGGATATGGATCAGGTTATAGGCGCTGTGGAGGTCCAGCTTGGTGAAAATCCGGGCTTCCCTGAGTTCCTCCAAGGCTGCGGGCACAAGTGGCAAGGGATACGCGAACTTCACCGTAGCTTCATTCAGGACCCGATAGTCAGTGCACGGCCACAACCCACCATCCTTCATGGAGACAAAAAAGAAGCTGGATGCAGCGGGAGAAGTGGAAGGCCTCATGAACCCCTGACGGAGAGTGAAGATAAATATAAAGCAACCCTTTCTCTTTCCATTTTTACAGTTGGAAAAAGAGCTTGTGGACATTTTAGAGTAATTAAGGAGGGACAACTTGGACCTGACTACCCATGTCACTGTTGTGGCCCGCCGGAGGAGAGTTTTACACAGTGCATGTATTGCTCTCTAAAAATCCTACTTTGCATGGCATAAATTGCCAAATATTGAATTGTGGGTGAGATGGCAGAAGATCATGGAGGACCACGTAGAGAGTTTTTCAGGTGATTACAGATGTTACATTTTTAAACCCAAAAAAGTAATAATACTTTCAGCATTTAGGGATGTTTGTGTTTTATTTACAAATTGTTTTTATTATTATTATTTTATTTTTTTTAAAGAATGCTCATGAGCAAAGTTCAGACATCCCTTGGGGTATTTGAAGGCAACCCTGGAAACTTGCTCTTTGCTTACAATCAGGAAGTGCTGCAGCAAAGCAAGTATTACACTGCTGGAAAGCTGACTGCGCGGTCAATTCTGCACAATGGACCTTAGATGTCTTAACCAGCATCTTTTCCAAAAGTCAGGTGGTCAAGGCATTGATCTAAGCAAGTTCAACCTAGAAACTTTCCACGACACAGATGTACAAGATCGACTGAAAAAGGTATTAATATGCAATAGTAAAACATGTAGCTTAACTGGCTTAGTGTAAAACACTCTTATATTCACAGAGTAATTACAGGAGATTAACATTTTGTTATAATTGTGCATTTTAATAACGTGTTTATCTATTTTAACAAAATTTGATTTTACAGTGCAATACCACAGCAGAACTTTTTGAGCTTAAATGGGACCAGGGGGACTGGGTTGCTGAATGTGTGATCCCTAATATATATTCTGCATCACTTGCTGATTTTCCAGTAATTTACCACCAAGTTATCACCCACTATATGTACCACAGGTTGGGTATTTTTATTTATTGTCATGTGCATATTCTTTAGAAATTGCCTTTTGAATATATACAGTTGAAGTCAGAATTATTATTCCTTCTAAATTATTAGCTCCCCCTGTATATTTTCCTCTAAATTCTGTTTAATGGAAAGTAGAATTCAACACATTTCTAAATATAATAGTTTTAATAACTCATTTCTAATAACATAGAAATAATAATAATTTCATTTATCTTTGCCATGATGACAGTACATAATATTTTATAGGATATTTTCAAGATATTAGTATTTGGCTTAAAGTGCCATTTAAAGGCTTAACTAGGGTAATTAGGGTAAAGTTAGGGTAATTAGACAAGTCATTGTAAAACAGTGGTTTGTTCTGTAGACAATCCAAAACTAATATTGCTTATATATATATATATATATATATATATATATATATATATATATATATATATATATATATA
>CAIGQQ010029579.1:509478-530365 GCA_903798035.1 Danio albolineatus
TATATATATATATATATATATATATATATATATATATATATATATATTTATATATATATAACAGGCCGGCCTAGTGAACTCATTGCTTAAATGTGTTCCCCTCACAGACAAGGCCATTAAAAGTAAATTAGAAAATAGTCCTCACTTAAAAGTGAATTCAATTCATATTAATTGCATCTCCCTGACGAGTGAAAAAATATATACTACATTAAAATTTCGCAAGACGGGATTGAGAAATTAGTTCCTCACAGTCATCCATATCAAAGAATTCAGCAACATCCGCAGGCACAGCACCTCACAACGTCGCAAGTAAGAAGAAAAACCACAATCAATATATAAAATGAAATAGGCTTGCACTTTCAAAATGCTATACAGCAGATTTTATTTAGAGCAAATATGCCCGTCCGCTACACCAATAATAATAATAATAATTATAATAGCCTAATAATAATAACAACAACAACAAAAACCATACAGCGACCCTGAGTATAGCAATGCACCATGAATAAAGCCTGAATTATTAATAGATATTAAAATATTACACTGACCTTGGCGCTCAACATCTCAGCCCACAGTAATATTCAGTTTGAGTATTCATTTTTCCCCACGTTTTATCATAATGTTCATTCATTCATTCATTCATTTTCTTTTCGGCTTAGTCCCTTTTATTAATCCGGGGTCGCCACAGCGGAATGAACCGCCAACTTATCCGGCATTTGTTTTACGCAGCGGATGCCCTTCAAGCCACAACCCATCTCTGGGAAACATAATGTTCATTATTAATTTTAAATAAAACAAGAATCCAGGCAATAAACTGCATTTTAAAGTCAATGAAACTGCTAAAGCTGTCTCAAAGTTTTATTTTGCAAATTCTAATTTGTGGCTCTTCGCATTTTTGTGGTTTTAATGTGGCCCTCATTGCCCTCTAAACTTGAAAACCCCTGCCTTAGTTAAAACCTACCTTTCAGTAAACTTTTAGACTCTTAGGGCACAGATAAAGACACCTTTATCAGAAACTTATCCCTGCAATAAACTGTTATTGTCACATAGGCCTATATGGCACAAAGGGGTCGTTCCAAAAAAAAAAAAGATAACAGATGACCTTTTTTTGTGGTGCATATAATAAACAGAAAAACTAAATATTAAAAAAAAATGTTCCGTGTTTCCTTATTTTCACGGATATGGCAATGATATGTCACGATCACCAGCGATCTCTCCCAGTATCGCTGCTCCCTATACGCAGAGTACGCAGGCTGCGTAGGGCCTCAACTCCGAGAGGGGGCACCATCTGGGTTGCTCAAAAACATTTTTTAACATTTATTAATTTAAATAAAACTAAATTTATTAGTGTAAATAAAACATATATTGATAATATGTCGTTAAATACATTTAAAAAATAGTTTTATGAAGAACGCAAAAACAAACAAGCGACGCAACTTTTATGTGCACGCGCATAGACGCGAGGTGCGGCGGGGTCCGGTCCACTTATCTTTGCGGCATATAATTGATGAAAGTTGCAGCTCTATTCCTGGGGGAAAAAACAGCAGTCTGGAGCCGAGAAGAGAAAAAAAAAATGCAAAATGACTCGCGTGCATCACATTCAGCTAATTTACGTCCAATAATCTGGAAAACATATTTTTTGTTGTTCAAGTAAATTAGTGAGGCTCACGTTTAAACTTCTCCACAACTGCATTATTTGTTGTCGTTTACGTTCAGCGTCTTACTTTGCTGCAATGCATTGTTTTTAAACTATGACAGGACATACTTTATGACTTTTCAGGTTTGGCCCTCTTTCACATTTTTCGGATTATTACACAAACTCAATTATTTCTATTAACTTGTGCAATATTTTACACTTCTGTTTGTACAACAGCTACATACACAAGCAGCACAATAATTTCACTGTATATATTATTTATTATGTAGTTATATTATTTGATTACATAATATATAATTTGCAGTTGTTTATTGTTTTGTCTATTTCCACACATTTCTTATTGCTGCTGTTGTTATCGCTTGTATCACTGCGATGACAATATAGTCTGTTTAGTCTTTACATCGCTGGATTGGTTTGTTTTAGGCCGTTTTTTCATTTTTTCATTACTATAACAAAACTGACACATTCTGTGATTTCTGAAAGGCCATAAACCATTGTTATTGCATGAATTCATGAATGATTATTTTCTTCTAAACGTTAACAAAGTTTTTGTTTGAAAATACACTCATGAATTCTTAAAACCCACAAATATCTTTGATTTATACTGACAGCAAGGGTCAGCTTTTGTCACAAGATTATAGTGCAAGTTAAATCCACATATTGGTAGTAGTTTAGACACATTATGAAGAAGAGTGCTTGACTAGCTCATTGTTTTAATGGTGTGTCATGAGTTTGTCTTTAAAAGACTAATTTCTTCTATATTGTACATGGAGTTTACAAAATATTATATATTATATATATATATATATTTAAGTACATATGTTTGTGTGGTCTTGTTCTTCTGTGGGGGCACCACAGTAAAATTTCGCATACGGCACCCTTTTGGCCAGCAGTGGCCCTGATCTCTCCTCTATCGCTGGTTCACACTTACTTCCGTGAACTACAAATCAGCCATGTTAAGGACTACATCTCCACTCATGCAACAAACACACTCACCTGCTCCAAGTCACCACTGATTAGAGACTCCCAGCTGAAGCCACTCACCACTCAGTACACTCTCTATTTAAGCCACTCCGTAACACTCACTGTTGCTGAGTATTGTCAACTGTAAGTGACTCACAACAGTGGTTATTGTTCCTGTCTTTTTCTGTGTTTCTTGATCTCAGCTTTGTATTTTGATTATCTGTGCCTGCAGCCTGCCTTATGATTTCATGCCTGTGTTGACTACGATTTTTGGATTTGTCCCTGTGTAAATGCTATACTGTTATTAAAAATACTGCGATTCGATCATCACCTCCGTTGTTATCCTCACCATCACGTAAACATGATAGCCTAGGCTACGATTACATTTGATACGAAGTATGGAGCTTATTAGCGTAATGGGCTGATAAAGACTTGCAAGAAGCCTGTACTTTTTACCCTAATGTTTTTTTGGTTCTCTCTTGGATATGTAGTCTGTTAACAGTTGTTATTTTTTATTTATTTATTCCTTTTTTCAAACATATAGCCTAACAATATAGACCAAACTCAATTCTACTGTAAGCTCTCACAGACTGAGAAATGTATAATGAATCAAAAACTTAAGCCATAAAATGAATCTATAAAAGATGGGGCCTAATAGTCTATAGATAAATTAAAACAAATGATAATTCTACCTGCTAAGCCAGTTGTCAGCTACATTACAAAAAGTAACAAAATACAAACGATAAAATAAAAATTAATAACAAATAAATTACCAGGTTTGGGTCGTGGATTCGAACGACTGTCACTAAACCAACACGGCACACATGCCTATGCAAGCAGTCCACTCACCTACTGGTGAACACAATCTGAGAAGGAAAAATAGCATATTTCATAGATGTAAACATGGTCAAGGACTAAAGTTCATATATATTTGCATTGATAAAGGAAAAATGTGAATACTGCACACGAGCAGCACTATATGGCATTCAGGGTCCTCTTATTTAAACATTGTATACGAGGTGTGATATACAGTGTTTAAATAAGAGGACCCTGAATGTGGATCGTCATTCGAATCGACACTCTACTACACAGTTTTTCCATCTACTTCATGGGTTGAACTGTGAAGTATGGGAGGGCCTGATTATAATATTACGCAAAACGTTGTTTTTTACGCTGTTTTGACATACAAAAAAAACGCTGCGAAAAATGGCGAGCCAACGGTGTTCTTGGGTGGATCGAAAAACGCAGGGTTTTTGCGCCGATTTTGCAGCCAAAAATACTGGCGTTTTAAGGATGACACGCGTTTGCCGCAATTTGACCCATTTGGCCTTCCATACTTCACTGCCACACGTGAATCATGTCTACATCTCGTCTGCGTCTTAAATTGAATGAATTTAATAGCAAATAAAAAAAATCATAATTAAGACTTTCAGTGAGACGAGTGCACGTTCCAGCGTCATGTTAATGAACCTGTCCGAATGCCATACAGGCATGACCTCGCTCGCGAGAGCGTACATCGTGCGCACAGATGACGCGTGATATCCTGCGCGCGAGAGAGCTGTAGTTTCCTCGCGCGCAGGCCTATAATCTGCTAGCGATTCACTTTCTCCTCGCGCGTAAATAATCACTGCTGCGCTCGATTAATTTTGCCATTGATTTGCCGCCATAGTCCAGTAGGTGTGTGATTATGACGTGGTGAGTGGAGGCATAATTTGAAAATGGAGGACAAAATTATCGTTGCGGGCAAGCGGAGCTGTATGACAGCACCTCATTTCATTACAGAAACAGGAATAAAAAGGATATTGCTTGGAAGAAAGTGAGTGAGGAGGTCGGAGAATCTGGTAAGGAAAACAAAAAAATCACCTCAACATCACCTCAACATTCATATTTGTGTATTACATGTTGACACTGCAAGCTAAAGGCAGCTAATTGAGTTTATTCATTATTGACCATAACATTATATTACAACTTATTTCACTATTGGGTTGATGTTTATACAGAGGAAGTCTGCAGAAAGAAATGGAAGAGTCTGAGGGACACATATTTGAACGAGAGGAGAAAGGAGATAGAGAAAAGAAGTGGGTCAGCAGCAGGGTCAGGGAAGAAATGGAAGTACTCTGCGGTACTGTCTTTCCTCGACCCCTTTGTGTCCCCGCGGGAAACAAGCGGGAACATGGAGAGAAGAAGAAGAGCTGAAAGCCAAAGAGAGCAGCCATCGGAGGTGGAGCAGCAGCTTCTGGAGGCACTCCGAAACTGCCCAGCACCACCTCCACGCTCAAGAGGATGAACTTTTCCTCTAGAGTCTGGTTCCTTCCCTGCAGAGGTTGCCGCCTCAGACGAAAGAGTTTATAAAATTTCTAATACATAAATTAAAATATGAAAGCAGCAGGGATCTGCTTAATTTTGGAACCATTGGAGCCCACAGAATAGTTTTTTTTGTAAATAGAGGCAGCAATTTCTGCAGGGAATGAATCACACTTTTTCCTCTTTTCTCCTCTCCCTCACTTTGTCCCTCACTCTTCCGTCTTCTGAGGAAGGTCCTTTTTATTCCTGTGTGTAAAAAGTTGTGTATATATTCTTTTCTATGCAGTGTTATATTATTATTTGAATATATTTATACAATAAAATGTTTTGTGAAATGACCAGTTTTGTTGTTACTTTGTACAGAACATAGGAAATCAATTTATAATCGTAACTTACCAAAAAATTATATAGTACAATAAGTATAATACAAAGGGCAAACAGTAGAACATTTATTATAATTATATACTGTAACAAATAATCTAAGGTGAGAATTTTTTTGGGATTGGGTTTTTTTTTTAGTATTGTAATAACAATGCAGCCATAAGACAGGGATTCCTTTCGGAGGCTGGCTTCATTTATTTTTGAAAATAAGAACAGTACAACGAATCAAAGCTTTAGCAAAATAATAATGATAAAAAAACTAGTAAACATTTACAGGACTCAAGGATTTAAAAAAAAAGAAGTAATATCAGGGTTTAAAGAGTTCGCACTTAGATACTATTTGACAACTGTTAGCAGGTTTGGCATGCTGTCCCGGAAGAGAACCCTGAGCTCAGAGATAGTTGAGCCCAGGGCTCCCGTCTGGTAGAATGAGCATGTAACGGGGAGAGCGAGATCAGGTAGTTCTTGAGGGCTCCCCGTGTTAAAGATAGTAGGAGGAGAAGAGGTGGATGGGGGGTTTCTCCGGAAAACGAAGATAAGGGAGTGATATTTGCTGGGATACTTATAGTGGGATTGATTTAATCTGATTGGGTGACTAGTGATTGTAAATGAGAGACCAGCTGCGGTCAATCGTATCACGTGTTCCTCTCGAAATTTGTTTGTGAAACTTCACTTATACGGTCATGAAAAACTTGGAAAACACATGGAATTTTGACACGCCATTGTCACTGGAAAACTGGTGGAAAAACCCACAAACATTTGAAAAAGTCATGTAAAACAGATATATGTATACTTGAATATAACTTTTTTTTTTTTCTGTCCTTGGCCAATCATATACTCATATTATTAGTGCGGTGTAAGCAGTATATAAATCAAAATAGATTGTTGCACGTTTTACAATATGCTGTAATAAAGTTGCATGCATGGTTTTACTTTTACCATGCATATGTAGACATTGCATAAACATTGGGTCATGACATTTTACTTGAAATTCCTGGAAAATTAATGGAAATGTCATGACATTTTAGAAGTAAAAATGTGTATGATCCCTGTAAAATTGACAAGACAGGTTGAAAATATGATCATTGTCAGTATATAACAAGTGTAATTAAAAAGAAAGCAGTAGGATTACAATATGTAAAATTGGTAAACATAAAGGACATAAACAGAGGATACGATAAAGAAAAAGTACTCTGCTGGTTGCCAAGGGACTGCTCCCTCAGCTAAAAAGTGTGCCATGAAGATGTCCCTAACCCTGATGGCCTCTCTGCCTTTACTTACTTGCAATCATCTGTCTCAGTATCCAAACAACTCGGTTGATTGAAACTTTTGGACTGGATCATACAGCATGTATTCGGAGCCTTTCCTAAAGAATTACTCTACACCTGCGGGTGGAAAAAGCGGACTGGATTATAATAACACACGATGTCGGATCTGGCTGTCATCGGAATGCCTTTTAGGTTTTAAACAAAGACTGCTCCTGTTCTCTGCTGCACTATGTTTGCTTTATTTGTGCAGTTCAGTTGAGGTTTTTAACATCTGCCAAGCCCCAGTCGCAGCTCTACCTTTTTTCCCCACGACATATAGAGGGACATGCTCAAACATCTGTTCACCATGGGACAAAACATTGCCTTTATCATCACTGGTCGCCACCAATCCAGTTTTTTTAGTTCGCATAATCTGCATTATGACTTTACAGGACAATATTTCTATGCCTGTTTATCACCATAAGACTATTAATAAGGACTTTTCCATCAGACTGTTCAGACAGAGATGTCTTATTATTCTCTTATTGTTGATGTCAGGGAACTGTAAGAACTCACTGCAGAAGATGTGCAGAACTTTTAAAACCCGTTCGAATCAGGCCTGCAAATTAGGCACACCGTGCCTCACATAACAGAACAAGAGGACCTTTTTTTTGTGAAGCACTTTGGCAGATGTTCGAAAGACCCTTCGGCTAACTTTGTTAATTATTACGTCTTAAACAAAGGCGTTTTACAGAAATTTCGGCGGGCTTCGTGTCACGAGACTGTTTTAATGACTCACTGGTCATGTGCTCGCCTTAGGGCATTCTCTTTGCCGCCAAGAGAGAGACCAGAGATCTCTGGATTTTTAATCCATACATGAAATTGAAGACAATCTCTTGAAATATCGAAACGAAGGCAGATGCATCTTTTGAAATAATATGCTATAGGTTTTCCTCATATGTTGTGTGTGTTCCAACCAACCAGGTCAATCAATAGGTTGTTTTAACCCTTATAACAGATAAAAGTTCTGTGTGTGTCTGAAATGTTTAGTGTTTGGTATTAAACTGAAACTAGTGACATTTGCAATACATTGATGCAAGTGAAAAGTTTCTAGTACGAAGTAATATTCATTTTGTAACCTTTAATATAAGAGTTACAAACTTACAAGGGATTTTACCACGTGAAACCAACATACATTCTCTGTTAATCATTGACTTTTACTACATGATATGGGGCGTGTACCCGCTCCTCATGGTCACTGCTCATTGGAAGATGGAGCCACAGGGATGGACCAGACCAGGTCGCTTAAAACCGCCCTGCAACCATAAAATCTTTGCTTTTTGCATCAAGCTCGCTTCTGCCAGCTGTGCACTCTGCCCCCTCTTGCCTTCACGGACACCACACCGCCATGCGATTGGGTCACCACGAACTTTCATGCAACCTAGGTTTCAGAACCGCTGAAACCGCACAAACTTCCGCGAGTCGACTCTCTTCAGAGTCCGTGTCACCTCGGTAACCCAGAACAACAGCCAATCACGAGGGAGTGAGCCCAAAAGACGTCACCGAAGCGAGTCACCACCCAATCAGGACCGACGTGCTTCACAAGCCCAAGTCAGCGAGGGAGACTCAAGATTTTCATCAGCAAAATCGCAAGTAACACGAATTATTGTTGTCTCTAACTGATCTGGTGCTGATTGAGCTTAAGCAGTTAAAGATAAACTCAATCTCTGCTTTTGTGGTTTCTCAGGTGTGATTCTAAGGTCTAGTCAGAAGTACTAGAATTGATTTGGGTCTGTTGTCAACTCATTTTGCATCCTCTGAACTGCCTCTGTGTGTATGTGTGAATGTGTGTGCGTTTGTTTGTTGTTTGCTTATTACATAGTTAGTTTTGTGTATCGTAGTGTAGCTCAATAAATCTTTGTTCTCATTTTGTAAGGACTGTGTTCTTGTTTATGTGCTTATCAGTCATTGTCTCGAGCTGTAGATTTTGTTACCTTTCTAAAAGTTAACCCAATACTGTGTTATGTTATTATCGTTGGCCACGTAAATAATATAAACAAGATTGGTGACACGCGATCTCTTCTATTCGCTGGACGAATGGTAGATAAAGTGTGAGTCTTTTAATCTGATTTAATCTGACTCTATTGAGTCGAATCAATGATTCGAATCCTCAAGATCCGATTCATTGAAATGAGCTAATAAATCCCTTATCGGTCTATTTAATGTAGCTTGGACCCCTACAGAACGTTCAACCTAATCCCGGGCCATTTAATGGCTCATCATCGGACAGTTTGGCAAACGAATATACACCCTTGTTAACTTTTGATTGTTTTTGTAATCACAAAGATCTTGGAATAATGCATTTAAATATACGTATTCTTGTGCCTAAAATTGCAGAGCTCACTGCATATGTTTATACTGCAAACCCAGACATTTTAGTAATTTCTGAATCATGGCTAAAGAAATCCATTCCCAATTCTGCTGTTTCCATCTTTGGTTATAATATTTTTCGACAAGACAGAACTTCGAAAGGTGGAGGGGTAATTGTTTACTGTAAGGATAATCTAGAGTGTTCTGTAGTTGTCTCTAAATCAGTTACTAAACAGTTTGAGTTAATAATTTTAAAAATTACTTTATCAAAGAATTTTAATATTACAGTAGCTGGTTGCTATAGACCACCCTGCTCCTGCATGTGCTCTGACCACTTTAAGTGAAGTAATTGCTCCCTACATTTCATCTGAGTTTATTTTATTAGGGGACTTGAACTGGGATATGCTTAATCCACCGTCTTCCTTAAAATTACAACTAGACGCTTTAAATCTGACCCAGATTGTGCAGGCCCCTACAAGATATAATACTAAGACTATGGAATCGGGTACATTAATTGACATTACTCTTACTAATAGGCCAGAAAAATATCTATCTGGCGTTCTTTGTCAAGGCCTTAGTGATCATTGTAGCATAGTCTGTGTCCGCAAGATCACCATTTTAAAAAATCCTCAAAAGTTTGTTTTTAAACGTTTTATGAAATATTTTGTGAACAAGCCTTTTTAAATGATCTGGCTGACATGGACTGGCAGAGAATCGGGCTTATTCCAGATGTCGAAGAGGCTTGGGCATATTTTATTCTTCTGTTTAGAATTGTTTTAAACAAACATGCCCCTTTTAAAAAAAATAGAGTAAAGAATCGTCTTAGCCCATGGTTCAGCACAGATTTAGCTGAGATCATTCGCCAAAAACACCTTCTATGGCGTAGAGCAAAGACTTCTAAAAATATGTCTGATAGGGAATCTTTTAGGGCTATAAGAAATAAGTGTACTCAATATATTAGACAGGCAAAATCAAGTTATTTTAAGCACCGTTTGGCTGGTAATGGTCCTGATTCTCAGAGGTTTTGGAATATCATCAAAACAATGGAAATTGAAACAGCTTCCTCGCATCTTCCAATTTTAATCAAACATAACGGGGCTGTTATAACAGACAAACCCAAAATGGTGAAGCAATTTAACAGACATTTTGTCAATGCTAGTTGTATTTTCAAGAATAGCTCTCCTGTTAACCAGTTATCAACTTTTCATTCATCTGCCTCAGGTCCTCACACATTTTCTTTCCGGTTGATAAAAGAGACTGAGGGGCGCCACGGTGGCTGAGTGGTTAGCACGTTCGCCTCACAGCAAGAAGGTCACTGGTTCGATCCCCGGCTGGGCCAGTTGGCATTTCTGTGTGGAGTTTGCATGTTCTCCCTGTGGTTGCGTGGGTTTCCTCCGGGTGCTCCGGTTTCCCCCACAGTCCAAAGACATGCGGTACAGGTGAATTGGGTAAGCTAAATTGTCCGTAGTGTATGTGTGTGAATGACAATGTGTGGATGTGTTTCCCAGAGATGGGTTGTGGCTGGAAGGGCATCCGCTGCGTAAAACAAATGCTGGATAAGTTGGCGGTTAATTCCGCTGTGGCGACCCCGGATTAATAAAGGGACTAAGCCGAAAAGAAAATGAATGAATGAATGAATGAAAAGAGACTGAGGTACTTGGGGAACTGCTCAGTTTGGATATTCACAAATCAGCTGGATTGGATGATCTAGATCCATTATTTTTTAAAGAAAGCAGCCTACATCATTGCACAGCCTATCACATGTATTTTTAATCTTTCTCTCCAAACTAGTGTCCTACCAAGAGACTGGAAATCTGCTGCTGTACCCCCACTTTTTAAAGGTGGTGATAAAACAGATTTAAATTGCTACAGACCCATCTCTGTTTTGCCCTGTCTCTCTAAAATACTGGAGAAGCTGGTCAATAAGCAGCTTATTTTTTATCTGGAGACACATAATATTTTTAATCAGGTTCAGTCTGGTTTTAGATCTGGCCATAGTTGTGTAACCGCTACACTTAAGGTTCTTAATGTTATATGTGCCGTTGACAATAAGGAGTATTGTGCAGCTGCCTTTGTTGATCCGGCGAAAGCTTTTGACTCTGTGGACCATGACATTTTACTGGATAGGCTAAAATATACTGGACTATCTGAGAGCTGTTTGGTCTGGTTGAGGAACTATTGTTCTGGTCGTCTACAATCAGTAAAAGGTGGAGGGGCTTTTGTCAGATCCCGTGCTGCTTTAGAAAGGGGTCCCACAAGGTAGCATATTGGGGCCTGCACTTTTTAACATTTATGTTAATGATATTGCTTCTGCTGCAGGTGATTCTTACATACATCTATACGCTGATGATACTATCATTTATACATTTAGTTCTTCTTTGAATACAGCACTTTCCTCGCTGCAAGCCAGCTTTTTAAGCATCCAACTCGCTTTTACCAATCTTAATTTAGTTTTAAATACTAATAAAACAAAATGTATGGTTTTTAACAGGAATTTACCACATGTTGAGTTTCCTCCTTGGACGGTACTGAGATTAATTCTGTTGACTGCTACAAATATCTCGGTATTTGGTTAGATGGGAAACTGACGTTTGAAACTCACATAAACGAACTGCTTAAAAAGGTTAAAGCCCGGATTGGTTTTCTTTACAGAAACAAATCTTCCTTTACGCACTCTTCAAAGCAGCATTTAGTCAAATTAACAATATTACCAATTCTGGATTACGGAGATTTAATTTACAGATCAGCTTCAAAAACTCTCCTTCACAAACTGGATGTTATTTACCAATGCAGCAATTCGTTTTGTTACTGGTGCACCGTTTAACACTCATCACTGTCAACTGTATTCTTTATTGAACTGGCCTTCTCTTCAATCACGTCGACAAATTCATTAGTTTCTGTTCAATTATAAAACTCTTATTGGAAAATCTCCTCTTTATTTACAGTCACTTCTTAACATTCAGGAAGTGCGTCGAACTCTGCGCTCTAGTAATTTTATTAACCTCTGCTTACCCAAAGTTCGCACTTCATTTGGTCGCAACTCTTTTCAGTTTTCTGCTGCTGATGACTGGAATCATCTGAAGCAGACCTTAAAGCTCAGCACTTTCATTCCGCTATCATCTTTTAAAAATTCAATCCAGTCAAATGTTCACTGTGCTTGTTTTTAGTTTTTAGCTGGTTTTATATGTTTTTATCTGCATTTGTGAAATTGTTGTTGTATTGTGTCCCTGCTCCTTTGTACTGTAGCTGCTTTTTATGTTGCCTCTTGGCCAGGTCGTCATTGTAAATGAGAACTGGTTCTCAATTGACTTACCTGGTTAAATAAAAGGTTATTATTAATTGTTGGCTGCAACCCGCCCAAGAGTCTGCAATGAGTCCTCTGCACTAGAGGTGGGCGGATCGATCCTAATATTGATGGTATCGATACCAAGGTTGGTATTGATATCGGATCAATGCTAGCCTTCCAAGATCGATACTTTTATTTAATTTACGCTAAATTACATTGTTTCATAAAAGAGCGGACATGTCTCTAAATACCCCACTCCTTTTATATCTCGTATGTGCTGTTGTTCCTCTCTGCTCTAGTTGTCCTTTCATCACGTGACTCAGCAGCACCAAAGCGCAAGCACTTTTAGCTGTTCTAAGATGACGGAAGGAAATAGGAGCGCTGTTTGGAGTCATTTTACTGCAGTAAACGAAAATATTACAAACTGCGATGTTTGTAGAAAGTCTATTCGATACTGTGGCAACACCACAAATTAACAGAAACACATTAAACAGAAAAACACGAAAAAGAGAACACCGAGCTGCAAAAAAGGAGAGAAGAGGAGGCAAATCCTCCTGACAGACCCCCAGCAGTGCCAGCCCTGAGACAGAGGTCAATATTTCAGTTATATAGGACATTCTTTAGTAGTTAATGCCAATTTGAAAAAAAAAGAAGAAGCAAAATGAACACTTGGTCGTACTTGAACTTGTTATTTTCATCATCAGGCTAACTAAATATAGCCAATATATTCAGCACATTAAAACCTGCTATCTATAAGAATTATTTGGAATTTTAAAATACACATGATTAGAAGAGTAGGTTTTTCACCAGCTAAACAAATATTTTAAGTCAGTTATCTTTTGCTGTAGTGTGTTAGTAGGAAAAAACACTTGAAAACAAACCCCAGACTGAAGCAAAGTTTAAAAAAAAATCATTGTTCTCTAATAATAAGTTTGTGTTTGCAAATCCAGATCGTTACAATAATAAAAATGTTTTTATTTGGCTTAAAAGAGTTAAAAAATTATCCTGGGATTTAACATATGCATTTAATTATAGCTGCTTTGAGAGCACTCAACTCATAAATTATCACACACTGTTCTCCCCTACAGAAAAGTACATTTAGGTTCAAGTGCATGCTTTTTCATGTAAAAGTATCGGTATCGATATCGGCGATACTGGCCCTGTATTTACTTGGTATCTGATCGATAAATTTTGCAGTATCGCCCAGCCCTACTCTGCACCATGCACCGCCCCCTCACAGCAGGTGCCACTACAGATCTTCTTATAAAATTGTGGAGGACACACTTAGCCTTCACACACCTCTCCACAACATCCGGTTTCAGTTCTATGAGGCAATGATACATCCTCCACTGAGAGGAAAGGATCCCAAAGGCATTCTCCACCACCAGCCGGGCTCTGGAGAGACGGTAATTAAAAACCCATCTCTCTCTGGGAAGTGTGCGCCCCGGGAATGGCCTCATGAGGTTTTTCCTAAGGGGAAAGGCCTCATCTGCCACAAAGACATAGGGCTGGGGTCCTCTGTGGTCAGCTCCTAGGAGAAGACGGTCAGGAGGCAGAAGAAGGGTGCCACCACGGAGTGCTTGGCCAAAGGCTGAGTTGGCCAGAATCCCACCATCGCTCGTCCGCCCATATCCACCCACATCTACCATGCGGAAACAGTACCTTGCATCCACAACAGCAGGGAGAACTAAGGAAAAAGTTCCCTTGTAGTTGTGGAACTGGGAACCGGTGTTGGGTGGTGCTTTCATCAGGACATGCTTGCTGTCGAGTGCTCCACAGCAAAGTGGGAAGTTCCACCTCTCCTCGAACCCTCAGCTATGGACCTCCACTCATCAGTGGAGGGCACAGTCATGTCCTCATCAACCAAGCAGTCCCAGATTGCAATCACCACGTCAGAGACAATCCTGGAAACTGTTGAGACACCAGCATGGAAGCTGCTGGCGATGGTCCGGAAAGAGTCCCCAGTACCAAGATATCTGAAAGACTGTTTGAAAAACAACATTAAACATTTTTAAAAACGCAGTTTGCAATTCCATATTAGTAAAATACATGTTATTTACATAATTTTATAAAAATCCCTTTCTATGATAATAAAAGTAGTATAAAAATAAAAACACATAAACTGCAATAACAAAAAATAAAAAAACAGACTTAAGTCCAAGGCACTTGAAAAGTAGGTAAAAAGGTAAAGAAGCCTGCCATGTTATTGGCATTATTAACAACATTTTTTACATCTATATGTTTGTATTTACAAAGTAAATTTGTAATACTGTGGTTTCACACAGCAATTGTTTTCTCTCTCCCCACTCACAAACTTTTTCATAAAAACTACATCTTTGTGAATTATTTTTATTTGTATAGTGTTTAATATATGTAATAATTTTGTTCTATTCAAAGCAACATTCTGAAATGTTACTTTTAGCCTTAATTTCTATGTGGTCAACCAATCTTATTTCATAACAAAACTTTGATTTGCTGTGGTATATTTTTTTGTAATTACTAACCCAGCGCTAGCTATCACAGTAAGTTAACTAATAAGGACCTGAGAAAAACAACACCTGCCCACAGACCGGTGGTTTATTTCATTCATTCATTCATTTTCTTTTCGGCTTAGACCCTTTATTAATCCGGGGTCACCACAGCGTAATGATCCGCTAACTTATCCAGCATATTTTTTACGCAGCGGATGCCCTTCCACCCACAACCCATCTCTGGGAAACATCCACACACACACTCATTCACACTCATACACTACGGACAATTTAGCCTACCCAATTCACCTGTACCGCATGTCTTTGGACTGTGGGGGAAACCGGAGCACTCGGAGGAAACCCACGCAACCACGAGGAGAACATGCAAACTCCACACAGAAATGCCAACTGACCCAGCCGAGGCTCGAACCAGCGACCTTCTTGCTGTGAGGTGAACATGCTACCCACTAGGCCACCATAGCACCGATGGTTTATTTATTACTTGAAAATAAGTTATTACTTGTAATCACAGAAAATATTAAATAGTTTACTTACCGGAGACAGATGGACAGGCGCTCTGCAGGTGGAATACAGCGCCTATAGTTGGTGTCCTGAAGGGTAATCCTCCCGCTGACACGGCACAACAGGTCATCAAACTGGGCTCGGCTCAGTCTGAAGTACCGCTGAAACCGTCCGTCATCCAGGCCCAGCTCCTGGAGGAGTTGGTGAAACTCACCAAGCTGGTTGCGCCTCTGAAGAGTCTGATGGACCCCGACATGCGGACAGACGGATTTACGCCATTTTTCAGCTTTCCAAAGCACATAAAGTGCAGCTACTCTCTCAATGAAACCCATGTCATCCATTTTGCATCTAAACTGAACTCTCCAGGTCCAGGCAAAAGCCCCGCCCATTATGCTGTTAAATTGAAAAAAAAAAAAGGAATGGGTGTCACCCCAATATGATGGTCTTTACACTATACCTTACACATTTGTCTGTCCAAACAGTAGATTTTTCAAAAAAGATGCCCTTTAGAAAGTTCTAACAATCCCTCCTCATTGTAAAGGATGCAAAGTTTGGTGTTCACCAGCTTGAGTTTGGAGAAGGAAAGTTCCACAGTTGCTGTGGATACTGGAAGTGTGCCATATATCTTCAGCAGCAAAGTCAGGTTGGGGAAAAGGAGGTGTGCATAGATGGCCTTAACCACTGACAGAATGCAAGACTGATATTGATTGGTGGTGGATACAAGTATGATGTATGGAAAACCTTCTGTCTGCAATTTGTCCTCCTCTTCAATGTTGTAGAACTGGCAGAATTTCTTCAAAACTTGGTGAGCTGTTGTTGGAATGTTGGCTGTCTTCCAGTCCTCAGGGACTACCAAACAAAGCTTGCAAGATTTCCCATGTGGAATTGTCTCCCCCTTCAAAGCGTCTCTTAGGCTCTTGTAGGCCACAAAAGCATAATACATTTTAACATGATTGTACCTTGCAAAGTTTGGAAAGCATGGTCAGTAGTAGCTGATGTGGTGGCAAACTTTAACTTTAACCGAGTCTTTCTCATGAAGTAATGCCGCACACTCAGAGATGTCACGATGCACTCGCCGGTACAGACATCCACTCTCCACGCTGAAATACACGCATGGATCTCATCGGCGTGACACAGCTTCAAAAAATCGTTTCAAACCGGAAGAACGAATTTGCTCGAAATAACGCAAAAACAACAAATTTTCACTCTTTAGCGAAATATATGTGTCCTAATAGTGTTTATAACAGCGTGGCACACATATATGATTGTCAACAGCTCAAAAAATGTGTTTTGGCGTTTCGTGACTCTTTAAAACTCCATCAACAATGCTATACGATGTAGCCAGGTCCATGTCTTTCTGCTGCAATGCATCAATCTGGAAGATTCGACAGTTAATCTCTACACACACAAAAGTTATGCTTTTTAAAAGCATCATCCCATCACCAACTGAGGAATCTACAAGATCTTGCTGTGATATTTCCTCAACCACCTGCATGACAGATGGGTGGTGTAACATATAGCCCAGAGGTGAAAATCCCTAGTTGACACCTTTTATCTACCAAGACACTTTTTCAGATTGCTTTGGCCCTCTGTGTTTGTGTCACGGTTGCAGGTGCATGCGCTTCTTCTGTTCTGTTGTTGTCACGTGGGATTGTTTTGTATTCCATGTGCTTTCTTGCGTTGCTGATCATGTGATTTTTTGATTAGCTGTTTTAATCAGCGGGTTCAGCTGTACGTACTCAACACGCCTTTATATTGAACTGGACCCAACACCATATTGTCAGTTCGTTACTTCTGTGTGTTTATGTTGTCTCTGTGTCTCATCAGATCCTAGTCGGTGTGTTTTGGTCTCTGGTCGGCGTTATATATGTGTCTCTCGTGTTCGGTGCTGGATGCATCGGTTATCTGCACTTGTCCGTCCTGAGTTATAATTAAATCACTTGCAATTGGATCCTTTTGACTTTTGTCTGTTAATCCGATCGTGACAGTTTGGTTTTGAAAGGATAATTGCATATAACATTGCTTTTCCTTTGTTTACACACAAACATTTTCCAATATTGAAAAGGACATTTAGAACCCAAAATTTTTCCCCTAAGTACATGTAAATTTTGTAATTTGTATACTCCCTCATATAACCAGTACCCCTTGTGTGTATATATATATATATATATATATATATATATATATATATATATATTTTACCATTTTAAGGCATTAGATAGAGTAAGAACTATAAAGGCTAGTTCTAGCAAGAGTCGGTTTTTGGTGAAGACTCCTACTAGGGGGAGGGCTTAGGGGTGCCAGCTTGGTGAAAGACATGCGTCCGAATATGTGGGGTACTCGGTCGCATGTCTACGCCAGTATATGCATGCGTATACAAATCAAAAATGCATATAATTACACATACGTACATACAGGATTTATTTATTTATTTTTTATTCATACACGCATACATGAATACACACATATACATACATACATAAATATATATATATATATATATATATATATATATATATATATATATACACGCACGCACATACGTACATGCATACGTACACGCATAGATACATACATGTACGCCTGCATATACGAAGGTAGCTGGGCTAAAAAGAGGGGGTGGTGACATGACTCGAGGCTAGAAGTCACAGCTCGGGAAGTTGAGCTATCAAGGCTGGTTCTAGCAGGAGTTGGGGAGGGTGACGTGGGCAGTGAAGACTCCTACTAGATATAAGCTAAAGATTACCTGCTTGATGTTTGATGTGCACCCACATAAGGGTTATAAATGCGGATACATATCTACATCCTTCGTCCATGCGTGCAAGCGCCTGGATGCGCATGCGTGCAAGGATGAATAGCTTGTTTTGGAAAGGGGGCAGTGACGTGACTCGAAGCTCGAAGTCACAGCTCGGGCAAGATGAGCTATCAAAGGCTGGCTCTGGCAGGAGTCAGGAGGAGGGTAAGGGGGACTCCTGGGAGCGGTGGGTGGGGAAAAAACTGGGAGTTAAGATGGGGAAAATTCATAGCAAGGAGAAGAGGGAAAGAGTATGGGCTATATTATGCCCATGACCTTGAGCCAATGGCTGGGAAGCCCTGCTTTGGGCGAATTTGGCTCTTCGTAGTAGAATTTATCTGGAAAGGGTCTGTAATGCATGTATGTTAGGAGTGTTTGGAAAGGGCGTGTAAAGGAGGGGATATTGAATATGTAAATGAAGTGGCCTTTGCTTAATTGGTCTGTTTTACTTTGCTTGATGAGGAAAGATATAGTTTCCTCGTCGACCAATGCTATATCTGAAATGGTGGGGTGTATGGTGGGGTTGAATTTTGACGTTGTGGAGATTTCAGAGCATCTAAGGAATCCAAAAAACGAGAGTATGAACGTGGCATCTAAGGTTCGGTCAGTGTGGGAAGATATACATCCTTTGCGTAGTGTGGAAATGCATTTGGATTTTATGTGGTGTGTGATGGGCAGTCTGGAATCTGGGAGGGTGGGGTGGGTTTTTGGATGCCTTTAATGAGAAGGCTGGTTTGTGGATTGGCTATGGAGTGTGATATGGAGCCATATATTAATTTGTGGAAGAACTGGATGCCGCTTAGGTAGCTTCTGATAGAGCTGGCTTGTATGTTTTTGACAGTGTGGAGGTAAGTGATGAATAAGGTTATTGTGAGTAATGAAAAAGTGGGAAATGAGGTGTTGTAAAGGGAATGGAATTGTTTAAATGCTTTCCTGGCTGTAAAATATGATTGCAATGTTCTAGGGGCTACTGCTTGAAGGATGAGTGAAATGGATGTTTGCTGTAGATGGTGCATGGGGTGATTTATAGGAATATCATCTCTGAATAAGGAGGGACTGGAGTCGGATGTGGTTCTGCTTCCGGGGCGAGCTGCCAGAATTTCTGAGATGATGAGGTTCTTGGTAGAGCTGGAGTCGGGGGTGGGGGGTTGGGTTCCAGAACTGGTGCGTTATGGGGGATGGGGAGGGGGGTGGCCGTGGAAAGAGAAGAGTGAACGGGGAGCGTGCTGAAGGCGTGTGAGTAGGAATGGGGGGTTAGTACTGGAAGTGAGTGCATGGAGAAAAGATGAGGGAGGAAGAACAGGGGGGTAATGAGAAAAATGAAGGTTAGCAGGAAGGGAAAAGACATTAGCACTGGAATTAGCAGGCAGATGGGTATGAATGGTCTGGGTGGAAGGGATGGGGGGGTTGGAAGGAAGAAAAGGCTGGATATGGTTGAAAGAGGTGGATGTAGCTGGGGGATGAGAGCTGGAGGATGCACTTGAATTGGGAGCTGGTGGCCACAAGGGGGGGGGGGGTTTGGATAGGAGGTTTGGGTGAAGGTCCTGAGTATTGTCTTCGTTTTGAGTGACAGTGGATTCAATAATGTTCCTGTTTTCTTGGTGTTGATGAGATGGTGGATTTTTTGCAGAATTTGATGTTCTTGGTGCTTTCTTGGATGGTCCTGGTTGATTTGAAGCCGGTGGAGAAGTGTTGTGTAGAGGATAGGGGGCGTGGCAGGAGCGCGTCTTTCTGGTGTCCTTAGGGGGAGGAGTCAGAGTCGGTGACGAAATGGATGCGTAAAGTTTGATGAGTTCGGTCTTGTTGCAGCGGCTTGGGAGTTCATTTGCGGTCATTTTCCTGGTGATGATTGGTGAAGAAATGGCGGAGGCGTATGAAGAGGCTGGTGAAGGTGGGTGGCGATTTGAGGCTGAAGGAGACGGTGATTGAAGTCGGCGGGAGGTTCTTGCTGCTGCTGAACGGATAGGCCTGCGGCCTCTCACTGGCGCTTCGGGCTCGAGTTGGTGCATGGGCTGGATGAGTTGGCGTTGGTCCGCGGCTGGGGGTGATCTGTTGGTCTTCCAAAAAGCGTAGATATGGGATGACGTTTAGCCCGGATATTTAAGGTAGTTTTGGAGTGGTCTGATAGGCTAGCTAATGATTAGCGATAGAGATCAGCTGGAGTTGATTATATCACGTGTTCCTCTCGAAATTAGTTTGTGAAACTGCACTTATACACTTGGTGGTATTTTGTTACGGATGGGTGACGCTGACAACGGAGTTGAGGATCCAGGAGCAGTTTTAATATAAAAAGCAGTATAGCAGATATCAATGGGGCAAAATCAAAAATCGTAGTCAAAGAACAGGCAGAAATTCAAAAGGCTAGCGGCAGGCGAGGATAAACAAATAGCGAGGCTAAGGTCAAAACACAGAAAAACAAGAACAAAAGAAACGCGTTGTAGAGTCAAACAGAACAATACTCAGCAATGACTGAGTGTGTATGTGCTGCTTATGTTGTGTGTGTAATCAGTTTCAGACAGTCCTCTGGTGGTGTGTGTGCACAATCAGTCGTGATATGGAACAGGAGTATGTGTGTGTGCTGCATGGCTGGAAATGTAGTCCTCGGAAGTGTTTGTGAACCAGCGATCTCCACAGTCAGAGATAGTGACAGTTCTTAATATTCTCTGTTTTATCTCTATGTTTTTGTTTATTGTATATTTGTCCGTTATGTGTTAGACTAGTCATTCAATAATTATATAACCACGCTGTATTGTCATTGTCTTGCCTAACAGAAATGGTCACTAACGGCAAAGGATCCTTGCTACCAGCTTATTAAAGTTTAATAAACTTCTAAAACTATTCATTTAGTGAAGTTTCATAAACTAATTTCGAGAGGAGCTCGTGATATGATTA